>PQWD01004471.1:0-139566 GCA_019425675.1 Leucinodes orbonalis
TTCTTTATATATAAAATAGCAGAAACGTGTAACTTTAAATAGTAAGGATGGTTACAATTAGGGATCTAATCTTGTTCGTGATTAAAAAGTTCCTTCCTTCCATAGTCCGTTTTTGTCGGTTTTGTCCACTCTCAATACCTCGGCCCCAAAAAGTTGATTGTCCACTGGGCCCCCAAACAAAATCTCATCAAAATCCAAACTCAGCCCTTAGGGGACCAGTAGGTCGGCACACTGACAGGACTAGCTTACCAGGTTTGCACTAAATACTGGTAGTTTGAGCTATAGTAGACAGGTCACGAAAGATGCATCACACAAATGTTTGGCATGTGCGTCAATTCCGCTAATTTGCAGGCGCACATGATGTTACGACCCTTTACAGCCTTCTTCACTTGAAGCTTACATTCAATATGTTTTCTTCCATTCCTGCCTTTTATTCATCACCTTAATCAGATTTTTCAGCTGTGTCTTTCCAGGCACATTTCATCTTTTGTGAGGCTTATTTCTTCTACCTTTCAATGCTTCCGACTTATTTCTTTCTTAGTTATGTGAATGAACCAGGACTAATGTCTATCTGCTCAGTCGCAGGCCACCATCAGACTTCCTCTGACATCTTTATCGTCATCATCAATGCTTTAAAATGTGGGATCATGAGTTCTATTTACTTTCGTCGTTAACCTACGCATACATAGTAAAATCCATCCATCCAATCCATAGATAAACTAGCATCTCCGCTGCATGCAGACTTGTATCCGCCATTTTCGCATAACGCTGCCAATGTTGGCGGCCCTATATTAGCGGACTTGTGTCGTCCCGGTATCGATCTATAGCCGCACATTCGGATAACAGAGGGTTTTATCACGCTGTCGCTGGGCGGCTCGCGTCCTTGACACGAGGGGTCGTTGACGCCGGCGCCGCGGGGAGCTTGGGGCCCTGCATGCACACGCGATACTGGCCGCCCTAAGACGCGGCCGTGGGGAGATACGGTTGTATGTACGGGAGATTTTGCGGTAAGATTTTAGCCATGGAATATTGGAGTGCCGGAACAGTTATGGGAATGTTATTTGCCTAAAGTTGATTTAATAAAAATAAGCATTTACTACTCGCTTAACACTGAGCCACCGACGCTCGCTTAGAGCGTCGGTGGCTCAGTGGTGTGGACTATCGCCTTCCTACCGGGAGGGCTGAGGTTCAAATCCCGACACGTACCAATGTATTTTCGAATTTTCGAAAAATATATGTACGTTATCCGAGCTCTTACGGTGAAGGAAAACATCGTGAGGAAACCTTGCACGCCTGCGAAGAGATTCGAAGGTTGTGTGTGAAGTCGTCCAATCCGCATTGGGCCCGCGTGGACGACTAAGGCCTAATCACCCTATACGGGTGTTATTATCCCAATTTAACTAATATATTTACATGTGTTCAAATTGCTTTATTCACAACAAACCTAGGTTACAACAAATTTCGGTAATAATCATTTTAAGTACAAGAGTATGTGTTAAATGTACATTTAAAAATATTTCAGAGAGTGATGCAATGTTATGTTGAGATTGCTTTATGAAGGCAACTGTATTTCTTGTCAACATAATTGGTCTTGTAAGAACACTTCAAGTATCAACTTATACGCAGACAGCGAACGGCGCGTGAAAACGCCAAATCGCACCGACCACGTCAGTCAGTATTGTTGCAAAAATATAAATATTGCAAAGTAGCGTGACTGAATCACGGTTGCGGACCCTTTATCGATGCATAACGATAAGAAAATATGTTTTTTGACTGACTAGGACTTTAAAATATAGCCAGATAAAACATGGTTGCACATGTAACATTGTACTGTTATTTGATTTATGTAAACGAGTGTATCGATAAGTTCCATGCGTTTATTTAACATCACCAAGTTCATACATTTTTAAACACTTGCATGGATTTTAATGTTGCAGTCTTGTATTCTCCTATGTAAACTTTTATTTTTCATTCAGTATTCATTATAATAAATTTCAATTACGTTTGGTGGTCGCTTTGAATATCTATGTAGCTTTTACTATTACTTTGCTGTATATCTTTATCTGCATCTATCTGTTGTAACACAAATAATTGATAATTATACTCGTTTTTGGGTTATGTTCATGTATAATAAATGTGGTTTATTATCTTTGTTAAATATAATTGTCTTCCGTTTACCGTAACATCGAAATTATATAATAAGGAAAATTCAAACAAACTGTCAAGTTATACTTGCACAATGCAACATGCATTTTTCCTTATTGCGTAACATTAGTACACAAATCGTCCAATCAATGCTAATTGTTCTACGAATTCGATTCCGTTTTAACGCCATTAGTAAACGTTAACTGCATAATAGTTCACATTATAAAAAGATCAAAAATGCAATAACTGTTGGAATTTTAATGCAATATGATAATATGCTAATGAAGTAACGACAACAAAATAATTGTACCGCGACATTGCGCGCGTAAAAGCCGAAAAAAATATGACAATTACATTATCTTAACTGATTTCGGACTACGGTATTGCTAGTACTAACTAAAAGTTAATTGCGGTCAACTAGTGCTGGCCTAAATATATCATATCTTTTCGGAGCAGTATAAAAGAATGTGGTAGAGAATAACGCGCTAAATGTAAAAAAAATATACAAATTACTAGTAATTATTATTTCCAAGTAAATAGTGTCAATAATATGTTATCAATAAAAAAACTCATCATGTGAGATATTGTGATTTAATTATTAACAGTTATTTAAAGAACATATTCTATTCTTGTAGGTATTAGTTCGAACAGATAAATTAAATCTGTAAACAATGCATTGTTATTCTTTAGCTATTCTGCTATCTGCAGTATTTAAAATTTTTGTTACTTGTTTGTTTCCTGTTTTATTTAATGTGAATAGAATTCTCTTTGTATAGCGCTGATTTTCATGTCCGAATTCAGATCGTGTCCTAATACTAGAAACCTAAGTGTTCAATGGTGCTGTGTCATTTGCTACTTTTTCGCTAACTTCTAACCACATACAAATAACGGTCCACGCCAGACGGCCACAGTGAATTCACATAGAATTGAATCGTATCTTTGGCAATTCTCGCTAGGTGCTATCCAAGTCAAAGAACTCAACGCGATTCTTTTCAATACTTGTCAGTAATCGATAGAGTGTGTATAAGGAAATGTTCAAATAATATTGAACTGTCTCAGTCTGGATGCAACTTGATAGCGGCCTCGAGATAAATGACCTGTGCTTTATATATTTTCTCACGATAATGACCGTCCATACATCACTGGTGTGTTATTAAAAATAATAACTTTTACTTGTTTATATTGTTAACATAATAACTGCATAATTGGACTAGATCGGTCGTTAACCTATCTTTGCAATTTGAGAAGCTAAATGCGTATACCTAATGCGAAATGAAACATTCGAAATGGTAAAAGTCGCATTTTACCACTGTGTTCATTTTTAGCGGTTCTGTATTTTTTTGGGAAATGCTCTAACATGTTTTGCTTAAGGATACATGGTGGCGTGGATTATTAGTAGATTCATCGTCATTTATCAGCCTATACGGCAACATACAGGATCACAGACCTTTTCGCACAGCATAACTATGGGAGATATGAAATGCGTTTTGACAATTATCTCAAATAACTAACAAACTTGTTTTGTAAACCGTGTCGAATATATGTATTACTATTGGTTAATCGATTCAGTGCGCATGTTACGTGTTTCAGGGACCCCATAAACTTGTGTTTCCGCACTGCGCCTATTATAACTGTTTTATGACTACCTAGTAGTTACGAGTACTAGTTTCGTTTTGCGAAGGTTTTCGAGCACCGGTGCTGTCTCGATGCTGAACGTTAAGCTGCTTAAAGTATTATTAAGCTTTTATACCGTGACTGTTGTGTTTGTGTTTAATTCTCTGGTATAGTACTTATTGCACAATACATATTATGTATTGTGGTTATGGTTTTGATGAATATCGTTAATTTATTCGCAATTCGGTCTAGCAGTAGACTCGTAGTATTCGTCACATGACACATTTTAAGATAACATTGTGGTCCCTACGTTTAAATCACTGGCGTTATTTTAGGCGTCGGTGGTTCGATACCGCCGGGTATAGGTACTTATTTCCTTATTGGTTACTTATATTTGTTTACATTGCTTAGATTTGATATATGCAAGAAAAACGCCCGAAATTAATAGAAATATGCTCTTAGACGTTCTTAGAATTATACTTCTTACAAAGTATAGTTCTTAAGTGCTTACATGTACATACAATTTCAAATATTTAACTCTTTCACAGCACGAGGGTGTGTTATGTGCCTGATATTTATCGCGAATAGATCGAGGTATAATGGCCCTTGCAGGGCCAGCGTACACGTTTGACCGCTCGGGCACTATATCAAAGTGATTGCTGAAACATTAGGTCGGGCTGCGGTCAAGTTTCCCTCGTCTAGACGCCTACTATTTTAACTGGATTATGTTCTACGTAAGTTGTTAATATAAATTTATTATAGGCATTGAATTATTTAGTTTTGTATTTGTCGCAAACTTAATGTATTCCGACGAAAGGTTAAAGAAAGTTCGACAGTTATTTACGACATGCCTATTGGGAATCCTGTACGAGTCCGAAACAACGGTGGGGATTACGCACACACCATTAGCATATAATGGTGTTATTAGCATTCGACCACGGGGGCCTTGTTTAACGCCCGTTTTATTTTTCAGAAATCCAACCGGTTCGCTGCAGCCTAGTAATGTATGCAAAATACCGCACATGATTGGGCCTCGGCCCCTTTTTACATTTTCTTACTTCTCGTTTTTTGGTAACATGCATTATTTTTCATTGAGGAGTTATGTTGTGTCAGAAAGCAATTTCTCATTACGACTATCAAGCATCGTTTATTTCTTTATAACTTGGTGAATATTGCAGTCGTTATTGCCTTAATCTGCGCTCGATCGGTTGAACAACTAGCATTACTTGAACATTATTTAAATTAATTTCGCCGAATTGGTTTAAACTTAAGATTGGGTGAGCTTTACTGTAATAAAATAAGTCCTTAATTAAGAACACAATTATAGCATTATCAGAGGGTATTTTGATCTTTCAATATCTGTTACATTTATACCTAGTTCACAATAAGATGATAAAATGAATAAACCTCATCCTATAAATGGCTTGGATAATATGTATTCTATTTATTATTCTGCTGTGTAAGCCTATTTTAATTCAATCCATTTGGCAGATTTTGCGTCAAAACATCTTCATCATCGTTCATCCCAAGATTCTTATATACTTTGATTAAGAATATTAGAAGGACCAGTCATGTTGTTAAAATTTGTGTAGAAAAACATTTTACTGAAATCTTATCGGCATAAAGTATTTTCGTAAATCATTCGCCAATATCACAGTAACGTTATCATCCCAACTTCCAGCAATCGTTTAATAACATAAAATTGGGAATTTCATTGTCAAACGAACGCGATATCGAGTAACTGGGACGGCTCTAAGCGCCCAACGCGGCCCGCGAAAGAATTTCAATAAGTTGTTTTCATTCGCAAATTGCGCGCCTCGGCGACACCTAATGGAATAGGAATCTAGGGGCGCATGCCGGTCGTCCCCTGCGTCTCTCCTATATTGGATTATAAAGACCCGTGCTCTAGCTTTGCGCATGCACTTAGTTTGGATACTTTGTGGCCAATCTTCTGTTGGTGCCGGTGCCGTTGAAAAATATTATACGAAAATCTAATTTGAAATTTACTATTAATTAGTCGTGATCAACTAGTAATAGGGCCCGATGACGTAGTTGCGAGCTCGTTATATTGACAATCGCACCAAAAAGTTGACCGAAAAATATTATAGCTACTTCCTTCGTTCTTAAGAAGGCACGTTAAGACTTTGGTTCTGATCCATCTGGTCTTCGGTCTGATCCGTACTGCATTAAGTTAAAATTTGTTTATTGTTTTCCAGAATTCTTAATAAATCCTTCATGTCATGTCTTTATGTTGTTACCAAAGACAAGTCTGACAATAGCAATTATAAATTCCATTCATAAGCTTTTACCTTTTTCCGCAAAGGCACCGAGGGCCTATTAATTCTTGTGGCACTGTCACTGCAGTGTCGATGAAGAAGGATCTTGAGTCGTTGGTGAAAAATGCGGGGAGTCGCATTATTAGCATCTCGAGGACAAATTGGTATGCTGCGGAGTCTCTCCTCTCGGCGGCTATTATTCATTTATTCATGGGGTCCATGTAGTGCGGGAACGAAAGCGACTCGTTATATATACATTTCTATATATATATTTTTAATACATAAAATTATAATTAGTATTAAAAGACAGTAAAGCAGTTAAACTTACAGTCATCGTAAAGTATGATTGACTGACTTAATCACCAGCTTTCTTTCATCTAAGAAAGCATAACTTCTGCACCGGTATGTGAGGTGGAAATGAGGGAGATCTATGTTGGTATCCAAGTGTTTATTACAGTAATAATACTATAGGATAATCAACAGACGGTGAATTGAAGTTTATGGCATTATTTTTGTTATAACTGAATTCTATGTCCAGTTTTATACAGATCTAAGGATTGACCGTCTGGTTTTTTTGGTAAGCGTAGTGTAGCTCTCCGGCCTTGATGGACCCACCGCTTCCAAAAGGTGGGAGGTTGGATAAAGAAAGCGGAGGTCCGAGATATCTGGTGCATAATGGGGCATACCCATGTTCAGTATTGGACTATTGCAGTAGGCAATAGAGATAATATATTTTTGTCAACAATTTAAAACTAGTTTTTTAATCTATAAAATTCGGGTATTACTGAACTTAATCATATGCTTATCATGATACATTCACCGATATGCAATCAATGTGATGTAACATAGCAACAGCGTGTTGATATACCTACGTTGCAGGCTTGACGACAAACGGAAAGTAAGTAGACGAGTTGTTAATGACCTAAATTCCTACGCGGTGCCGTCATTAATTGACGACTCGGGAATTCAGAACGCATCACTCTTTCGCAAGTACTTGTTTACTTCAGTGGGAAATTTAATGTTCCTGTAGTTAAATTTAACTAATACATATTTATAAACAATGCTACTTATGCTACATCATACCTATACCCTATATATTTGTCTTTATTTGTAATTTATTCCAAAATATCTATTTCTTATATATATATAAACAAAGTCGTGTTATTTACACCATGAATGAATGAAACATTGATTTTTATTGTTTGTAAAGAGTGTATAGGCCGTAGTCATCCACACAGCCCCAGTTCGTATTGACCTTTAGGGGTAGGCACGTGCCCCTCGGTCGGGACGTTTAATGAGATGATGATGATGTTTGTTTGTATTTATCTTAAATGTTTTTATGAAAATATGACATTAATAAAAAAATCTAATGGGCATTACTACCATATAAATACATTAATTTATTTATTAGGGAGAATGTAGTTTGACGAGTTAGCACGTACAATATAAAGAAGATGCAATTCATCTTTACTTAGAGATAATAATAATACATATTATTATTTTTTATTAAATGTACCTACGTTTATCAAAGCAATCGGTTATTAAGTCTCTGTGATTTTAAACATGGTGGTCTATAAATATTTGTAATTTCAAATAAACCAATCGGAATTCGATGAATATTTTCTATGTCCTTTAATATAATCAAGGCCATACATTTGTCAAGTACCATGCAAACGCTAACGGTATTCTCGTTGCACAGGAATGCGGAAGCGTGTTTTGCAATATAGCGAGCAATAATCGCGTTCTTGCGACCGCAACTATTCAATATTTGAAACCGTGTGGATAGTGGGTGAAATGAAAAAGGCACGTGTACATTACGTGAACACACGTGGGGCTATGTCGCCGGGTTTATGTACACCTATTCAACCTATCGCAGTCTACTGCTGGACATAGGTCTCCCCCAGTATGCGCCAGATATCCCGGTCCTCCGCTTTTCTCATCCAGACTCCACCAGCGACCTTTCGCAAGTTTCACAGTTTTACACATTGGCGATTTAATTGGTACTTTTTTCATAGGTGCTTAAACTTTTCCAGATTCCAGACACAATAGAAAATCTTTGTTAGATATATCCGTCAGCGGAGGTTAAAGGGTTAACTAGATAAACTTAAGTAGGTAATCGATTAGACATTTTACTTTGTTGTAAGTGAAACCCATAGATACTCACAATTTCGAGGAAGCAACGAGTGCGTTGCCTACCTCTGAAATGGTAGTGGGAAAAGGAAAAATAAGGAAGAGAATTGTATTTAAGCCTCCAGAAACAACGCAATGCGTTCTTTCACGCCGGTTATCTGGCAAGTTGTGGTATCACTCCGGCCGGCATATTCTTACTGAAGCATGGCTAAGAAGCCACAACAGCTTCCTCTTACTAATGCCGTCTATCTTAAGATGTACAATTAAATAAATCTTCATACCTTCCCATAAACGATTGCCACGACAACCAAGGAAACTATAACACGGGTCGTCATCTCGTGACGAGTATTTATTACACGTCTAACATGACACCTACGGTCTCCCGACTAATTTATGGCTACAGAATCTCATTGTCAATATCTCACACAATTCGTTGGGTACGCGCGCTCGTTTCGCGTGAACATTTTAAATGAGCACCGCTGTGTAGCCTAATGAATTTAGTTGGAAGGTTTACGCTAATTCATTCATACATTTTAGTAACTGTTATTCAGTCCAGCCTACCGTGAAATTCAACGCCGAAAGTTAGGTCGGTATCTTATACGTTAAAACGCACATATAACGAACAATTTGGACTCTAATGTGCAAAACGGTTTATTTAATTGTTTATTATTATTTGTAAAGTTTTCCAAAAAGGCTCTTAACACTTATTTTTAAATTTCGATAGTTAAGAAATTTGTATGACGGCTTTCAAATGGTTAAGCACTTATATCATGATAATGCTATTTCATTGCATCATCATCATGCTGCTATTAAAAAACCCAAAATGCTGAAGTCTGATACTTGTGTCTACGTGTCTTGTTCTTGTTGTCTACGGAGACTAAGTCAGTCTACGTATGTCACATTAAATATTGCCTCTTCTTCGGTCATCCATAATACCATATTTGCAAGCTAAACCCTATTTTATTACGTTATAATAGCAATGCATTTTTCATAACATAATACGGCTACATCGGAGGACGGACGTAAACATGTCTTCAATAAGGTCCCGGAATGACCCGACCCGCCGGGGGCACGACATTGTTCCCAGTTTATAAAATTACTCGGTAAAAGGAGTGAGCCCCTCAAAGACGATACATGCGCCTTGTAATACAACTTGTAATATTATGTAAAGACGCTGGGGACGGTGTTTGCGGGCATGCCGCGCAAAGCTGCTGCAGTGTTTTTCATTCTATAAACGCTTTTTAAACGTTTGAAGAGTACCTTTAACGTGTTAAGAGAAATCATAGGGATGCATAGTCATGATCATGGTCACGTGTGTCGCAGAACCGATGGCTGTTGGAGCAGACGAGTTCTAGAGTGGAGACCGCGTCTCGGCAAACGTAGCGTAGCTCGCCCTCCGCCTCGATGGACCGACGACTTGCGAAAGGTCAGCGACCTTTAGAGGCTGGATGAGAAAAGCGAAGGACCGGGATATCTGGCGCAAAATGGGGGAGACCTATGTCCAGCAGTGGTCTGCGATAGGTTGAATAGGCATAGGGATGCAAGAGGTAGCATGAACATTTGGTAACGGAGCTAACCATACATGCGAGTGGTGCACACTGCCAATCAGTCGAGTGCACTAAGATTATGAGCAGGGTATGCAAAGTTAATGATACGGATCGAAAACAATAATATGAATTCCATTTCTCAAAAAATGTACTATGTTTGACTGCAGATTGCTTATCGTTTATGAGATATGGGGCAAATGTGGAGAGATCTTATATTATGATAGCGATTTTCGGGTTTATCGAGGAACACAGAGTATGCACTGCTTGATCGCATATATGGAATGCTCGCCACTGCTGCCAATTAACAAATGTGGCTAGGTGACCCTTCAACCCAAGCGCTGCACGGGGTTCTTTTTTGCATGCATACACCATCTACCAGTTGTCCTCTTCCATTTTAAGTTGGTTGACTGGAAGAGATAGCTATTTAGTGATAATTGTACCAATTTCCTGTGTAATATCTTGTAACGAGTTTTAGTTTTGTACGAGTACAATAATGGTTTATCTACCTATATATCTTATATAGGCACTGCTATCTCCTATCCACTTACCAAGCGTAGAGATTAAATAAATAAATGAAAATAAATATCCACTGACATTCACACAGCGCCATCGAACCCCAAGTTAAGCGTGAAGCCTGTATTATGGGTACTAAACAACGGATACATATACTTATATATATATTGTAAATACATACATAGAAAACACCCACACCATTACAAACAGACATGTTCATGCACACAAATGTTTTTACTGCCCGGGGATCGAACCCGGAATCCTTGGTGTTGCAGTCAACGTCTCAACCGCAACACCGAATGGGTTATGGATAAACCTTTTACTATCAGCATGAGTAAAAAAACTACCTAACTTTAACAGCAATGATCAATGTGTGTCATTCAAAATAATTCACAGTGCGCGTTCTCGGTGTTCTTTAGAATATGGCGCAAACTGCATAACGTCTTCTGATCAAGTCAACCGGTGACTGGTTTTATTTATATCTGACTCAGGGATCCGCACCTGTCCGCTAATTTATGATATTAGTGTCCAAACCACAAGATACCTTATTAGGCGGTAGGCTTGATACTAAGGACTATATACCAGAAAACCGCTAAATATGAGTGTTATGAACTTCTATGTTTCAGGGAGACAGCTTGTAAAATTACTGGATTTAAGAGACAAGTCTGGATATGAGAGCGTCGGTGGCTCATTGGTGTGGTGTTGCCTTTCGAACTAGAGGGTGCAGGTTCAAATCCTGCCACGTACCAATGTATTTTCGAATTTTTTAAATTTTACGGACATTTATCAGACGCTCGTACGGTGAAGGAAAACATCGCGAGGAAACCTGCGCACGCCTGCGAAGAAATTCAAAGGTTGTGTGTGAAGTCGGGAAATGTCAGACTTAAGTCACCTCGAGCGCCTGGCGCAGGATTGGTGACGGAAAACATTACCGTCTACATCCATTGTTTTCGTTTAATACTGCAACATTCACGGACATGCATGTCATTTCCCAACAGATAATTGTACTAGTCGTACTTAAAACCCTTCTACTGAAACACAAAAAAAAAACACTTGAACTCGCACGTAATTGTAACTCGCTAAGCGCATAAAAATACCCGGAGTTATTATTAAATTGTCATAGGGAGGAACCGGGCAGATGACGTGATCTATTGTAGCACAACATACGAGCAGTTGGAGGAAATCTTAAATTATTCCATTGAATAAAGCAATGAATTACCGTTTACATGTTAATACGCGATATTGAATCTTGCGCTATCCACATAAGGATGTATGATTTATTGTGACAGCGCGGAAAGGTCAGCAGAATGTAGTCGGCTCTCGACGTTTGAGAAATTGTTAAGGCGCTATGGAAAAAGAACATCCACATGCTGTAGGCTCGTTTTAAGCGGTGGCCTTTTGCGTAGTGCTCAGACATTGTTAATTAATGTATAGTGCTTGTGTAGAGCAGGTGTTCTGGATGTAACGGTATCAGACAGGGGTAATCTGCCGAAGCAAGTTTATGAGGTCTGGTATAATGTACAAAAGCGTTTATGGGATACTATCGTAAATGTACGTAGAAGCTTTTTGACTTATGGCATGTATCTATGCTATCTTAGATATGGTGGTATTTAACATTTACGGTGTAGGTATATATGACGGAACTTCCGTAAAATCAAGGGATATCAGAGAGTTTAGGAACTGACCCCAGGTGCAGTATTTTTTTTACCAATACGGCTACCATGGACAATGGTAATAATTTGAATGTTTGAAAAGAAATATGTAATCTGCTTGTTCATTTAACTATGAAAAGCAATTCCTGTTTTATTTCCTTTTAGGATCTTACACCATTTTACTACGCGAGCCATGTTCTATTGAGTTATTATTATCTGTTGACAGATGCGAGCCAAATATTTAATTTTCCATATTAAAACTGGCCGAATTTTGACATGCTACCTGCTTTACTGCTAAATCTTGTTTTTAAAAAAATTATAAAGTGTTTAAGACAAATGATGTAGCAACTATCTTGACCAACTTTATAAACTTATGGACTACAAGTGGAGCTACGAACGGCAATGTAAATCCTCGGAAGACGAGCAAGGAGTTGGTTGCGTGCCATTCGCGGCTCGTGCTAATTGTGTGCGGCGCGGTCGTTACAAAAGCCGCCTGTATCGAGTGTGCTTTGGCGTGGATTTCTCCGTCTGCATCTGATTTGAGCCGATGCAACTTTCGCTCCGGGCACGATCTCGTTCGCCGTTCAACGACGCCACGTTGCAGTGCAGCGCAATTTCTTTTTAATCTCCCGCTGCATTGTTTTGCTTTTAGCGTTGTATTAACTTTTCTAATACCTTTAAGCTGTTTACGTTCGGAGTGGCCTGCACGTTTTCAGTTAGCCGATGAAAAATTAAGGAGCTTACTGCAACGCTATAAATTTATATGAAATTATACGTGAGCTGTTGTTTTAAGCTAGCAAAGTTAATGCCGGCAATTCGCCTCGGATAAAAGAAAATAACGGGGAATTTCGTACGGCTTGTGCCAGTTGTTGTGGCAAATTAGACCGACTAGGCCGCTCATTTGGTGGTTAAATGTTTACTTAAACTTGTGATGCGCTAGAAGGCTAAGTTTAAAAAGCACGTACTCATCGCCCATGTTGTACAGAAGTGGACTCCCGTTAATGACGCGCGTCTCGCTCCGTCCAAGAATTTCGTCAGCCCTTGCCCAATCGGCCCAGAATGCAACTGTCCTTTGATACGTTGCAAAGTGGGTCGTGGCGAGTGTCTCTACACACATCCAATATAATAGCTATTGGATATGGTCCCACGTTTTAATGAAATAGCATATTGTAACATGTTTAGTTATAACATTAACAGATGTGAAATGACGACCCATTTGGTGTAACGGCTTAGACGTCGGCTACTACACCAAGGGTTCGATCCCCGGGCAATACAAACATTTGTGTGCATGGACATGACTGTTTGTATTGGTTTGATTGCTTCATCTATAATATGTATGTATATACAAAAATAAAGGTATGTTTATCTGTTGTTTAGTATCCATACTACAAGCTTTACACTTAAATTGGTGCTAGATGGCGCTGTGTGAATGTCAGTAGATATTTATTTATTCATAATTTACGGACTGTTCTTTCATTGGTTGTTATTCACTAGGCGATTTAAAACAGCTATTGCAAACATGTATTGATATTCTGAAGTCAACCAATGCATTCTATTTATACGGTATTAAAAAAATGAATCCCCTGAATTAGTTATCCATGATTTATAACAGCCGTTTTCTGTACGTTCGTTAAACACCATAATCCGATCTGCAATATTATTTGCTATCCATAATTAGTTTCTGTATGGTAATGAGTTCGGCAAATTACAATATTGTTTCTAAAGGCCAAGCGTCACGGCTCATATACAACACGCCAGGCTTTACCTGACGTCTACCAACCGTCTATTATAATACAGAGTACACATTTTATAAATAGACATGCGCATCGCAACAACCCAGCCTATTAGCGTGCGAAAAGTTTCATCCGAAAATAAACGCCTGTAACTAATGGCTTATCTCGTTCGCTTTGTTTTGTATCGGCTTAGACAAGATGTCTATTCAACTTATCGCAGTCCACTCTGGATATAGATCCATCCCATTCTCCAATATTCTCATCCAGCATCTACCAGCGACCTTTCTCAAGTCGTCGGTTCTGAGGGCGTCCTATGTTGCGACTTTCCATGTCAGAACTTGTCTGCTCCTACGGCCATCGGTTCTGCTACACGCGTGACTTCCATTTCAACTCGGTCACATCAACTTGCTGACCCAGCGAGTTATGTTGTCAAAGTCAAATCCATTTATTTCAAATAAGGCTTACAAAAAGCACTTATGAACGTCAAAAAATATACAAAAATACAATAATAAACAATTAAAATACTAAACTAAAAATATGAATTTTTATGCTTTGAAAAAAAAAACGCTTCAGTGGTTTGGCCTGTTGGTAACTCTAGTTCTCTCACAAAAAGCATAAATTCAGATTTTGTCCTTGAGAGAAACCCAAGCATACCTCGATCTATTACCAATTGAGTGACTTTAACCTTGTGAACTAATCACACATTCAGTGTCAACATCTCAGCTGCATTTGTTAGTACGTGTAGGACGCATTGCTCAGAGACTCGTCTTTAAGCACTGTGGAACTCTATGTGCTGATTATGCTTGTAACTGCTGCAATCTGTTATTGCTTTGTAAACGTCGTACTGATGCCTCATTTGCTGATTACTGTCAACGTTAATATCAGGGATTATGTTAGTACCGTCACTATGACTACAAGACTACAAACTCATTTACAAATTATGTTATGCAATGTAATGCAAAATGGTTTGCGTTGAGGTAATCTTGGAAAGTTTAAAAACTTATTATTAGTCCACGTTTTGGTAATTAGGCATTCAGTTAGCTCAGCATACAAAAAAAGATAACAGTAGATTTAAACGGAAGTCTTTGACATGGGATCAAATTCACCGTTGACCCTTTGAACGCCAGGATTTCATACAATAGAAAATCTATAATTTGCGTTCAAAGGGTTAAAAAGTATTCAAGTGTGACAAATATTATCTTAAAATAAAACAAATGGAATATGTTTGTAAGGAAAGGAGAAGCAAATATTTAATTGGTACTAGGTAGTCATCATTTAGACTCACCGTCCAATACCGGACTGGTCCTCATACTACGACTTGTTTTTAAGTAACAGTTTTGACGGTTGGCCAGAGCATCGTTCGTTGTTTTGAAGGATGTACCATAGGCCGGTGAGGCCTTGAGCCCCGAATGGTTTTATATAGTCGGGACAATATTTCAGTCACTTCGCTTGATCTAAAACATTCAATGTCATTCTACTTATTATTATTTTTTTTTACAAGTATAATGAATATGGCTTACATATCGAGCCTTTTATTATAGATATCGCGACAAGAAACTCAAATTTTCTCTCATAAAATGTTATCTACAGAAACAGTAGACGACCCGTTCGGCACTTATAAAGTTGTGCTTTGAACTTACGCCCACGACTCTAAGGCTAAATTTAAATGATACTCTCGCAAGGAAGTGATTGAAAGTTTCTAGTTTTGATATCTCGAGTAAGAATCGGAGCCCGGGGCCATCGCGCATAAAATGCGAATATTTAGTGGTCTCCACGGAAGTTTCCTCACTTAGCGATCATATTGTGCTCGTGCGAACTCGCCGGCTCGCCCTGGGCCAATAATGTTTTTTTTTCCCACAATTTATAACGTTTACACAGTGGCTGGTGTGTGGAAGTAGTAGAGTAGTTGCCCCGGATAGGATACTTGAGCGGCGCTATTTTGAATGTTCATACACTCGGCGTACTGAATTGAAAGAGATTCCAATTAAGAGGGTATTTTTATGGTGGAAATGATTTAGTGTTATTTGGACGGATTAGCGAAGTGTCTTGTTCAGCACTCGAATTTTCCCTGGCTTCTCATAATAATGTGCAGCACTGTAAGTTCAGATAAATAATAATTTTAAGGTCTCGACAAAACGCGGTAGAATTTGTTTCAGATTTGTACCTATATTTTTTTAACGAGCCCATGGCTTAGTTTTAAATTCTTGATAAAAATGCTGTTTTTCGTACGAATTGCTTCCATTTGAAGTGTATGAAGCTTCAATATTTTAATTATATCCATTTCCGTAAACACAGGTAATCGTGAATGTTTATTGTTGGTGTGAGAGTGTCAATAATTCAGACGATTCCTTGAATCGTCGAGTGTTTGGGTTTTCAATTGATAAACCCAATTGTTAAAGCTGGCTTTAGCTTTAACACTGGGATACCCAGGTATTCCAGTGTTTCCACCTGTGGTTTCCACAGATTACCCTGATTACACTAAACGGGCTACGCTTTACAAGTAATGCAATCGCACGTGTTCTAAGAATTGTACGTGAGGGTTGTAGGCGAGGTTGTTTGTATGTTATACAATAATAATAATATTATTGTATCACGTAAACCTCGCCTAGTGTTAATCGAAATCAACAATCGAAAACGAATAGTAATTTTTGTTCATGAACTTAATTAACTTTATTTATTTTTGTTAAGTGTCGTTTATCGCAGTCTACTGCTCATACGCATAAGTTTCCCCATTCTGCGCCAGATACCCCGGTCCTCCGCTTTCTCATCCAGCCTCCACAGAGACTTTCGCAAGTCGTCGGTCCATCGGGTCCTAGGCGTCCTGTACTTTGCTTGCCAAAACGCGGCTCCGTTCATTTGCTCCAACGGCCATCGGTACAGCGTACAACGTCATACGTGACCAGCCCACTATCACATCGAATTGTTGATTTGGCGAGCTATGTATGTCGGTAACTTTAGTTCTCTTACTATTAACATCATTTCTGATATTATCCCCAAGAGGAACCTGGAACATAGCTCGTTCCATTGCTGGTTGAGTAACATTTAACTTGTGAACTAATCTCAAGCAGTTAGTGTTTGTCTCGCTGCCTATGTTAGTTAGGGTAGGACTAGCCGTTCTACACTACCTTGAGAAAAGGGATATTTTATTATACAAATCTATTAAAATAATTTCTTAATGTAAATATAGAATTGTATGGCATTATATTTTGTTTGTATTAAATAAGAGTTTGCTGTGTCCATGTGTTTTTCATCGTAAAAAATTAGAAGCGGCCTCCGTAATTTTGCAGTCAAGTTTAATTATAGATGTGTTGAACTTGTTGAGGGACGATGGGTCGTCTTTTAATTTGATTTGTTTTCTGTGACAGTTACAGAGATAGCTATTTAAGAGATGACGAAATAATATATTCTTTATTACAATAGCCGGCTTTTTTGACGTGTTACATACCATATCATACATTATGCTGGTTAAGACTATGAGGTTTGATATTAGTTTTATGACAGGAGGTTCAAATGTAAGGCAGTTTGTATTTTTCATGTAAATCATAAAAAAAAACCTTCTGAATTACTATATAAATACAATTTAGAAGAGGTTGGGTAACGTAATTAAATCAGTTACACGAACATTTTATACATTAAACTAAAGGATCACAAACTTTTTTTTACTATTTCCATTAGATACTTTGTATTCGAAGGTAAAGTCAAAGAATAAGTCATTTAAAGCCAACATATTTAAACCGCTTTTAAAAAAAGTCGTGGTTATTGTGAATAGTATTTTCTAACATTGGTATAGCCTAATACAAACAACCAACAACAGTGTTATCAATTCAACTATGTCAATTTCTCAATGCACAAATGAACATACATGATTCACTGTACACACGTTATCAGATCACGCGATAGTGCAATTTGAAACATTTCGTCAAGTTTTCATCTTTTCTTTCTGCTGAGGGTACGCATCATTCTGTTCGAAGTACTTATAATCGTTTTGCTGCCGTATTGATATTTTGTATTTTTTTTTGTATGTATTATTCATTTGCTATTGATAACGTTGATTCGAAACTCCGATTCATAATGTAGTACATTCTTGTGGTGTTTAATTTGAAATTCAAACTAAAACCATTTATTATGTTTAATATATATTTGAGAATTCGTTAGCAATTTCGATATTTATAAGTAGGTGTGTATAATACAAATGCTTTATATAAAGCTAAAATTGTAATCTTCACTCAAATCTTCTGCTTTGTTCAACGTAAATACGACTATTAAGACCAGCGTTTTTGAAAGATACCTAAAAATTAAAACAGAGTGGTGTTGACGCGAATCCTTAACCTTTTAATGCTTTAAATAACTCATTGTTTTATTTTAAAAAGGTCTAAAATGCGTAGGTTGACCGTACCTTCTTACCTATAACGGCCTAAGAAAATCGCTGAATACAGGTCAAGCGAGCTTAAACTAGTCATTATAAAATCATTACAATTTTTATTATCCCTTTAGGAGTCATTTCCCGTCTTAGACTAAAATGATAACAATGACGATCGCTTTTCAATTTAATATTGTTAGATAGATTAGGGTAATAGTAATGTGTTTCATGTATTATAATAGCGTATACACGAATACGGGTGCGTCGCCGGTTGTATAAATCTCCGGTGATAAATTAGGCAATTCATAAGATAGGTGCGCACGCCCAGGGAGCCTACGGGATGATTCCACGGAGCGCGGAACCATTTTGTATAAACATTCAAAGTATATTCAATTTGTAACGAAATAAAAATTCTCAAAGGCTTCATAATTTGTTAGGACTAAGATTACGTTATTTGATCCGATTACTTTGACATATATATATCCGATTATTTTTGACATAATAATATATGTATGTCAAAAATAATTGGATCAAATAACGTGATCTTAGTCGTACTCTGTCCGATAACTTGGTGCAATATGCGGCATTGTCAGACAATCTATTATAATTAATGAAATCTACTAATTCAAAGCAGCTAGAAATGTTGACCGAATGTATTCAATTTAATATATCCACTGCTGAACGAAGGCCTCCCCTAAAAACCAGTTGACATCCATCTGCCACTTACCAAGGTCATCGATCGTAGTTATTAATAGTATGTAATAATAGGTGCACTTTATATGCCAAAAATTGATAATTTCCTAACCAATTTTTGGCATATAAATTTCACCTGAAAAAGCTGAATTCTCTTGAATATAGATGGAATGTAATCGAATCTATTAGCTCTTTTATTGGTTTCAAGAGTTACAACAGTACGGCCCGTTCGTTTCTAATCCTGCGTGTGCTACGTTACCAACAGCTGTGACTGACGCAATTTTGTTATGCGATAAATTCACACTAACGATGTTTGATGCGATACATTTTTCCGATTGCCAGTATATATTTTTTTGCACGTCTGCAAGAAATTTTTATTTCAGAAACTTATTACATTGGACATGTGTTCGTCCTTTACACACGAACATGGTTTGAACGAGGAACTGAACGGGTTGATTTTAATTTTAATAAGGTTTCTACGGCTAATATTTGTTAGTTTTCAGTATTTGCTAACTTTTGAACACGACAAAATATTCAGTCTTCTAAGTCCCAACCGTCCAAAGGTTTCTAAAAGATACATCATGCTATTTATATCGGCCTACAACGAGTCAAATAACTAAGATAAATGTAATGTAATTGTACTAGTAACACAAGCAGCCTTTATCCCTTACGTGTACCAGGATCATAACATCTATATAAAGGTATCGTCCCATGTGGTAGCAATTGTGAAATCTCTATAGACATCAGTGCGCGGCACGTCTATAGTTTGATGTTTACGACCCCGATGACTTGCATCATTTGATGCGCGGTTGTCGTTCCGAGGCCGATAACCCATTATTCATTCTTTCGTGCTCCTTACTATATTGTTTTATGGTGCTAACGAAAACATTTCTTTGTTTCAGGTGAGCCATGCCGCATCTTAGTGGTTATAAATGGAAAGTATAATGGAAGCGTGAATCGACATTTTTTGTTGATTTCTTTATTGGTTGCAACGTATCATTGTTTTGCATTAGGGAGATTTGTTTGGCTACGTTAAGGTAATGTTTTGCAAATCATGATAACAGGAATATTGTGTTTAAAATAAACTTGCTGCAATGCATAGGGAAATGATGATGTGTAAAAAATATAAATATAATAAAAAAATATTTACTTAAAATTAACTAGGTATTAATGGAATGCCTCCCAGCATGTTTATCATGCTAATTCTTTTAATAATAAAAAAAATGTACTAATTATATTGTCAACTAAAA
Organism: Leucinodes orbonalis; assembly: GCA_019425675.1. Lineage (NCBI taxonomy): Eukaryota > Metazoa > Arthropoda > Insecta > Lepidoptera > Crambidae > Leucinodes > Leucinodes orbonalis. Next base: position 19,914 of record PQWD01004471.1, read on the forward strand.
TCGCACATTCTCGGTTTGTGGTCGGGCTTTATTGGCGTGATCTGTCACTTGGCGGTCCGCCTCGGTTGATATTTCAATCAGCTGGTCAAGGGACGGTTGCATCGCACCGCACCATTATCTTGGCGAGGAGATTGATGGCCAATGCGATGGACTCGCCCGCGTTCGCTACACACAGCCGGCTAATGTGCACCAATAAAACGTCGCCTTGTTTCCATCCTGCTTTACGGTTTGTGCATCGTCCCGTTTGTTTATACGCGGTAATAAAGTGGCACGAAATCAATCTAATGGATTAGACGATTTATTGCCGCCGGCCGAGCGATAACACCGAAATATCTGTTGTCTATGCAAATAAACCTTCCAAACGGAGCTCTTCGCACAGTGTTGTACAACAAGTGACTGACCACTGTATAACAATAACAACAGGTCGTAGATACGATTCGTGGAACACGTGACAATCTCCCGACGCGATATTAGAAAAGTTCGCTCGTTTAAAAATTCTAAAGAATAGTTCGGAGTTTCTGGACCGGTGCCATTAAATAAAAGCACAGTTTAATAGATACACACATGCCTCGATGACGTCATCAATCAGAAAAGTGCACCGCGACCAAGAGACATTCTTCCCGCTATCAGAATAAAATTTATGTGGAGGCCAATACCGTAATGCGAAACACGGGGCGAACACTGACTGGATGTCTATTTCGAGACGGTATCGCCAACCCGATCTATTTGATGGACTCGGTAGCGCGCAGGTATAACCCTATGCATTGGCTAATCATGGAAGCCTATTTTTTCCAGTCATTTCGTTAACATCACCGTGCCCACTACGTTGGCGCCAATCGTAATCGACTCTCATGTTATTATTCCTATGATAAATAATGCATGGCGCAATCAATATTGTCTTGTACTGCCAGTTGAGCCGTGCAACTTACTATACTTTATGTATATGTATTTACGCTTTGCGATTTAAATTTCAAATAGACGTGTTATAATAAAGTTAGCGGTAGAGTGGAGCGGTAAACCGCGCTGGAACAATAAAACTGCGCACGCGCCTGGCGCCGCGACGCTCCAGTTGTTGCCGTCTGGGTGAGATGCGAAATCCTTAGCTTACAGATAATACAAAAGCGCTAAGTGCTTATATTATAACTATAATAAAAGTGTGCTGATTTTGTGGGACTTTTCGTCTTGCAAACTTCAGCGAGGAGGGGACTCCCCTCCAGTCAAGCTGTTTGCTCGTTTAACCTATATGCCATTAAAAATATACAGGTCGACTATAATATACTTCGCCATTTATGGTACAATAATGGCAAACAAGTATCATAATAGTAATACTGTTAGTATAGTAATCTGGTGAGAGATGCCAATGATTTCTACATTTGTCTATATCAAAGAAATATTAATCAAAGCAACCGTAGAAACCAAATTTGACAAAACATTAAACAGATTTCACAGAATATCCTTTTGTTATTTGTAAGTAAAAACTATTGAGAAATACATCGCTGAAACGAATACCCCGCGATATCCGCATCGAACAACTAATAAATGGATGTAACCATAAAAGTGTCGGCCGAATTATGCGAGCGGCCTTCTCGTCGGTTAGGAAGTTCATTGAACCGCGGACGAAATGTTTTTCATCCAACTCATATTATATCCTTATATAAATCAATTTGTTGCGCGTGCTCAATCTAAATAGTAGGATAAACAATGCGCCAATGTCACCGAAATAGACCACAGGCGCACGTTGACACATCTAATTTGAGAATTTATCAGTTTAGACGGTGCTCTTACTCAAAGCGTGTGTGACCATCACGGTGTCAGATGTTGACTTATCTGAAAAACGTAAGGCTGCCTGCATTTTATTTAAAAGGCTATTTTATTTGCGATATTCAATATGCAGTTTTGTGGAATATTTGAGTAGGTTTTTGTTTTAATCGGTCAATTGTTGACCTGACCAATTGATTCTTTTGTATAAGACTTCTCTAGTACGGCCTCAATAGGTTAAAACTTAATCTATTAGGATTTAGGTTTTTATTATCTGTATTACTATAGTAAAGTACAAATTGGTATACTATAACTATTTTGTTATATTATTACAACAATGTTGTATTTGTTACTTCAGGTCAGTGGAGTTATATAAAGAGGTGAAAATAAAATGAAAAATGTATTTTGTTTTAATAATCTTCACGACTTTTTATATTTGAACGAGTACATTAAATGTGAAATATTGCTTGTCTTTTCAAAGAACTACTTTTTTAATCATATAAATAACAATGTAATTGTCACTAACTGTGTACTTTCATTTTAATATATTGCACAACTATGATGAGAGGATATAATTAAAAAATGGATTATATAAGATATAAAAATCACAATCAACTTGATGCGGACTCCGAAAAAAGCTGGAAACTATATGACAAGCTAGTGTAACTGCTGATAAAAATACAAGCCGCTTGTTTGCGTGTGTCATTTTTCGTAACAATATATTTTCGTACGTTCTGACCGCGATACGATTTTAATGGACTGGACCACGCTCTCGTTTTAGCAAAACAAAACGAAAATATTAAGTGTTCTAACACGTAAGAAATCTATTTGGAACAAGACTCGTATGACGTTAGCGTGATTTATCTTTTCCGGAATCGTTTAAACACACCCCGTTTCGAGGAAAGCCGTCGTTCAATTAAACGACCGTTCTGCGGGGATTATTAACAATCCGACAACTGTTACTGCAACGTTATTAGACTTCACGACTGTTGACACAGTTTAGCACCTTATCTTGTGCACATTTTTGGACTTACATAAAAAAAAATTTGCTTGATATTTGCACCACAGTTGCATTGGCACAAGCATCAAGTATATTTTAAAGTGCAAGCTATTAAATTGTTGCAAATTTCTTTTGTTGTCCTAAAAATTCACCCACCTTACCTCAGCTGTAGTAAAATTTAAATAGGCGCTTTCATGACCTAAACCGAAATGCTTTTATAATCATGCATGCGCATAATATCATGAGATATAATAAACCATATACAATGTAGACGACTTGTGAATCGAGATGTTTGAATTTTTTGAAGCATTTTACACTGTGTTTTGTTATAGAAAAGTTTATTCAGCGTTTATCGGGCGATTAATTAGGATACTTGTTATATAATTTTTTAAATAAGCTGTTGAAATTCATTCGCAGCTATTCATTTTGAAGCCATCTTTCGTCGTTAGTGATTAGCGTCGGTGAGCCGTGCGACATAATAAAGAGGGCACAGGTCGGCCTGCGACCTTGCGGGTGTATTCTGAGCGGGCACCGGCTCTATTTCGGCACGTCGACAGCACATCGATCCGTGCGAATCTGGAGCAGCTACTTTGGCACCTACGATGCACCGCGCCAAGCCAGTGATTGCAAGATCGATCCTCGACCATACTCTGCACTGGGCTATTTATACTTGACCCCTGACAACAGTGCGGTTTATTCTTACATATCATAACTTTATGAAATATAAGTGTGTTTTATGTATTCCAAACTGCTGACGCCATGCTGCAGCGATTCTCAAACAAAACTTCAAAAGATAATTTTTGAACCAAGGGCAATGCTCGCCACTTGGCAACTGAGGAAGTACGCTAAAACTTTTTAAACATCGCGAGACTGATTGTTGTTTGGCAACACCTGTAGATTTGAAGGGAAAATTTGAATAACTTTCCCCCTAAATGTTTTTGAGGATACTTGTGTACTTAGCTTTAACGGCAGGCCGTTGAAGATTCTTATAATCGCCTTGAAAATGTGTCTGTGTATATCGTGAAGGCTAGATTACAACGTGTTCTGTTCAAAACAAGTGTGTAAACATCTTGCGTGTTGCCTTCAAATCGATAGCGTGACGTAATTAAGTTAAATTTGTTCGCATGGTGACAATAGAGCACCTACGTCTGCTCGGTAGCAACCGGCAGACTCGACGATTGATAATAATACAATAATACAAATAAGCACCGGCGGGCGGTCTGTTGTGACGCAACTGCGTAAGCTTTGTTAAAACACTTATACCACTTAGTCTGAGGCCAGACGCCTTAATCCGTTATGTACATACTCATTAAGTGTTCATTATGAAATACAAAACGACAGGGCCAGTAATGTGTACGGTATGGTCGGGTATTCCAAAATGTTGATAAATTTAGTATGAGAGATGTAATATTTTTTAAAAGGCATTTTTTAAACAGAAGTTATAGTGACAAGAAAGGGGTCTTCCCCAGTCAAACATGAATATGATTTACTACTAGTTAGTTATAAATTTGAAATAATTCAAGTAAAGTCTAAGACATAAATGTATCTCTTCGACTTTACTTCACTCAAGTCAATCTCGATCGGTCATAATTTGATCGACTTTCCGATGTTTTTTCGACTTTGTTTATAATAATCTGTTACGTTAAAACCGTATAAATCAGAATAAAAATCAATCATTTATCTATTTTATTATAAGTCACATTATATATAATGAAAATAACAGGGAAATATCTGTTAACCGCTCACTTATATGATTATAGCAAACGCTATTTATAACCGGCGATATCCACCCGCGCATCTAGCGCGATAAGATAACGTGACATTGGGCGGATTTCGACCTCTGGGATGCGTAGCTCCAGCCCAAGGTCCCAAGGTGACCGGCGGGTGCGTTGACATTCAGACGCCTTACGGGCCGTACGTCGCCCAGCCACTGTTGCCGAGGGTGTATAGACGTGACGGTTTTTGTTTGTATGAAATAGTAAGAAAATTACCGGGTTATAGGAGATCCGACGTTTCAGGTGACGGGCGCAGTGCGGTATTGACGGATTTTTTTGCACGTATTTATTTTGTTTATTTATCCAAAATCATTGAGTTTTCAAGGTCTTTTAAATTCACTTTTATGAACCCTGGGGCACACTAATGCAATGCAAACCTAATGAAATATACTTTACCTACAAAAACATAAATGTGATAATATTTAAAACTTTTAGTAATAATAATTATGAATATATTTTAAGTGCACCTTAAATGTTACATTTGTTTATTCCTAAGCTTCTGACTAGGCTTGCAGGTCTGAATTGCAGCTGTTAAGTTATACCTACAGTATAAAGATTTGTATTAATACAGCTCTGTCATGGTCATCCGTATCACTATCGGTGAGCGAAGTGGCCACGTCTGTTACTTTACAGCAAGGGAAAATGCAATAAATAACTAAGGGGATTGCTATCTATTGGCTAGAGCAACGGTGAGACGGCTCGGTAAAATTATACCATAACACTATTTCATGTATTATGTGTCAATTTCACAAATCACGGGCATCATTTTGATACATTTTCTGCGCTTGCTATCCCATTTACCAAGTGTGGTGATAATGGCAATTACCCAATTCTTCGAAGACGCTATGTAAGTAGGGATACCAGATGACAGGAATTTTCCTGACATGTCCGGAATTGTAGCTCTCTGTCAGGGAAACAGGGAAAATATGTAATTGTCAGGAATTTTTAATAAAAGAAAAATATGAAATTAAATATTATTTATTACGCCCCTACCGCACCTATGCTTAAGTAATCGAACAGAACAGAGGAAAAAAAAAAATTCTAAAGAGCGGGTATTTACCTACATTTACCCACTCACTAGAAGTCAGGAAATTTATTGCAAAATCAAGGATTTTTTTTCGGGCTTGGTAACCCTATATGTAAGCAGTCGTAGCAGTACATTTATTGTATGTTGCTACCGGCGCCTTTCTTTACCAATTAATCCCAAATTGGATCACAGATTACTTGGCAACTATTGGCGGGCGTAGGAAAAATATTATAAATCACAGTATCCAGTTATACAGCGCCCTTGTCATATTGTCCACCCTTTAGCCGAGAACACTATTATACTAGAAGTGTAGGTAATTACCTACATTTGGTTATGGTGGGAGAATTGGCTGAGATTGACGTACATACGACGTAACCAGGCATCTTTATACTTGGTTCCATTCAGATAGGTATTGTTTGTTTATACGGCGGAGCATTACACGCTTATGTCTAATATTACGTATAGGTGGTAGACTTATATTGTTTACAAAGAAAATGGCAGGTAACTATTTCTTTGCCCTCCGGTTGAGTAAATATTATTGCCGGCGGTCTCACTTACGTTCAGATGAGTATTCAGAAGCTCATTTGACCTGCTACATAAATTTATAAATTCACAAAAATAAGAGGACAGAACATATTATTACCAAACAAGCATAATTTCAATATGTAGCGTCGAAAATAAAGAAACAACTGTATAATTACCACACGTTTGCCATCGGTGGGTTACAAAAGAATGATTAATTTATTCGACTACATCGTATGATTTCGGTCACCTGATATTTTATTTTCGTAGTGGCGCTTATCTTTATTCTGTGTTATCAAACAAGCGTTCGCTAATGTTTAACCAGTTAATTTTGGTTTTGTCACGGTAAGCGATCAAGCTTATTCTTTTGAATTGAAGAGCGGTGTCACGTCACTAATTTTATATCTTTTTATTTTTGTAATGCCCGCGTTAAATATCATTTTGTTTTTAGATTACTTTCAATTTTAATATTATCAGTGTTACTTAACTAAAAGTTGAATGATATCTAAGACATTTGTAGGATTTAGTTTGTGGTGTTCGTGGAACGATTGGAATTCGTTATAGTCCTGTCGGTAGTGAACTCTGCCGGATTACGATCTATCCGACTCCGCTGATTAACGTCCTGCACAACAGATGTACCATAGGCTTCGGCTACATACCAGTATTATTATTAAGATATATTTTTCTTTAGTCCTATTAATGACACTGTATAGGACTGCCGTGCTCTAAATGGAATGTTCAGTCTGTTAGAAAATCGTATCTGAATTTGATAGATTAAATAAAAGAATAGGTGCAAAGCGATAATAGGTTAAAACATGTACTACTTCCCTTATATAAGATTTGTCAATGTTACAAAAATATAATCCGAAGTAATTTGCATTAAACGAGGTTTGGTGTTTCTGAATGTTATCTACCTGTATGTACGTATTATTTTTCTAATATAACTAAACGAAAAGTGCCTCAGCACTATAATATATATCTACCAGGAATTATAATATAAACTCCCAAACAAATCAAAGATGAATGGTCAACGACTCGTTGCGGATAACTGTCACCTCATAAGGACAGTCAGTCAAATAAGTTTTTGTTTCTAAATGTTGCCGATAATAGGTATTCTTTGTGTATGTCCTTGTTTTGTTCATACATTACCAAAATATTTTTGAAAACTAAATAAAATATGAATTCTAATTTTAGACTCACGTGGACGTGTTTACTTTGAAGATGCTTTACTTATTTCCATACTTTTACAATCGTACGCAATGAAATGTTCAAACTATATTCGAAAAGAGAAGAGTGTGTAAAATACATTTCCAAACTATTCTAGTTTTGTTAGAAATACATTATTATACTGTATAGATTTAGGAGTTTCAGATTTCTGTACCGTTTTCATTTACTTTTCCTAAATAGCCTTCAGTGTGTAGGTCCTATCGTGTTTAAAAAAATGTATTCATTTGGTACTTCTATTCACATTGATAACATGAAAAATGAAATGTTTCTTGTTTGCTTATTTAATTATTTTAGTAATGCTGGGGTCACACTAACGGGCAATGACATTAATTATCGCGACAATGGGCGTTAATTTCAGATGAAGCCACCACTTAACGCTATAATTGTTCAAAATTTAGCCAGTTTTTATATGACAAGCAACAAATATTAAGACATCTGTCAACAGAGCCGAGAAAAATACTGAGGCTTGCGTAGTAAAATGGTATAAAACAGCACACAGTAATTACGAAAAAAACCGAACAGAAAAAAGGAATTACTTTGAAAAATTCCATGATATTTAGTACAAATCTTTAAAATAAATAATCCTAAAATATCAGACAATTATTTGGAAAAAATGACATAATACAGCACCTGTTATTTCGGATACATATTTTATATATTATGTATTTGTCGTATAATCCGTCCGTATTGGTTTTACACGTCCATGGTATAAATAAAGTAGCGTAGGCACAAGAGATAAACACGAGTTGGTGGTTCGACAGAAGCTTCGAGGATTCATTCATACATTTTATTTTGTAAATATCCATAGGTAGTTTATAGTAATGGTTTATAGATTGTCGCTCGAATAGCACATATTGATTGTAATAAAGTGATTACATAGTTATATTACGGCATCGCGTGAACGATTGGTATGTCCACACAGGGAAATGAGCTTAACGATCTCAATTTCACTGGCGACACCGGCATAACTCAATTAATGTCAAAATATTGGGCAGCGACCGTGGTTACGGGTTTCCTTTGCCTTTTCTACACAAATCAGTTATTGTGTTGATTGTATTTATTATTTGCCACTATGTCTTTATCCTTTATCATTGAGGGTGTTATACCATCAATAAGAATCTTCCCATCCATATTATATTATTAAAGTCTGGGACGTATTTCGTTGCAGAACAAAATCCTAACCTAACCTAAACGATGAGAAGTCTACAGATGCACTTTTATGTATCGAGGTACCTTTCTAATTAACATCATGGGATGTGATCCATTGCGCGTGTGCCAAGCCACTGCCATTACTGCGTAAGTAAGCAAGCCTTCAGGATAAGTATCCTGAATGCTATATCGGTCACTTGTTCTACTACGGTTGTTCTTATTCCGGTTCTTTTCTCTCCGGTAAGTGGTAATTTACTTCTATTTAAAACCAATTACAAAACATTGTCATTTTAATAAAGCTAATCTTAGGTTTTTTTAACGCACCTTCTAATAACTTACTTAAATAACATAAAGGTAACATTGCTCACTTAATTGTAGAGTGTTACAATAAATATAGTCTTCAAGAAAACGCCGTACAAACGACCCACTATTTATAAGCACTGATCGATATAAAAGTCGATTCGTCAAGGAAAAAAAACGAGCCTCAAATGATTCATATGAATGAATCAAGCGGTCCGAGATTGGCATCGGCATGCGCCCACTATATGATTACAACCAATTCCGTCGGTAGGCAAACATTGGCCCACACCGCCATAGAGGGCCAATCATTACCGGGCCGTTTATTCGGCAAATTGGCTCCGTCGATAACCGCGATCGCGACGGGTAATTTCCATTATTCCCTTTACTTGCGGCCGACGCCCCGGGCTGTGTTGACGAAGAACCGCCGTCGGTCTCCATCGCGTGTTCACATTGCAACCGGTTGCTATCAGTCGCCATTTCAAAAAAAAATGCCTTATTTTTTTAGGGAATCGAGTTAACTGTCACACTTCCGTATACAATATTTTGTGGGTTAAAATTATAAGTTTCTAGAGAATCGCATGCGGTTTTATGTTCATATTACTGCAAAAAACTATGTCAACCATCCGATCTGCACTAACAAGTCTTGTTATTTATAATTAATATAGGTCAAGATTTATAGAATAAAAGCAAAGTAATTCTCTTCCATTTGTTAAATTGTTGAAAATATTTTTATTAAGTTTATGCATAATTGCTGCTATCAAAATCTTTAATAAAATTTTTAAAACCAAATCAGCCTACCAAACGAATCACTGAACAAGGGCTAACCTGTAATTTGAAGCCTTATTTCACTTTTTAAAAGTAAATTCTTAAAACAATAATAGAAACTCACATCGCAGTAATAGGAATAGACATCAATGCCGAACCAGCGCCGAAGGGAATCGATAGTGGTTGCGGATCACGCGACAGCAAATCCGAGATACCATCTGGGTTTTAATAGAGTTCTCCAGCGCACCCGACCAACCGCACCGGTCCGCAGTCGAGACGAGCGATAATCAGGCGATACCCGAGACAATCCTTCGGGGCATGTTGACATCTGAGTTAATGGTAACTTATTGACATTTTAAACTGTTCAGATGTATTTGGTCACCTTTTGTCTGCTACAATATACTTGAAGGCGACTGTACGTTCTTCGTTGTTTGTTGTGTTATCGATTAGGTGGTGGGATTTGTGTAGATTTTATCGAGCGTCAAATTGCGAAAGGTTTTCAAATGAATACGTGAAATTGGGATAATGACGAGCAGATAGCGTGAGGTTGGTCAATGTTTCAGATTTTATAGATATTTTAAATTACTCTACGTATAGAAATAATTCATAAGTAAATTACTTTTTTTAAAGGAATATTGTAAATATGCATATCTAATCATCATCATCAGCTCATTAAACGTTCCCACCGAGGGGCACGAGCCTACCCGTATAGGGTGATTAGGCCTAAGTCGTCCACGCGGGCCCAGTGCGGATTGGACGACTTCACACACAACCTTCGAATCTCTTCGCAGGCGTAAAGAAGGTTTCCTCACGATGTTTTCCTTCACCGTAAGAGCGTCGGATAACGTACATATATTTTCGAAAATTCGAAAATACATTGGTACTTGAACCTCAGCTCTCCCGGCAGGTCCACACCACTGTGCCACCGGCGTTCTGCATATCTAATAATAATGTAATATTTGAAGCTCTGTTACAAAAACAATTTAATATTAAAAAATACCCCAAATCTTTTTACTATATCACTGAGATTTCTCATTAAATCTATGTTTATTTCTTGGTTATCCTAAAAATAGCATTAGCTTACTTAATATAACAAAGGTTTTGCCGTGTCTCAGATTTGTTTTGTTTACGTATAATTATTGGAGTGCGTGCGAAACAATTACTCCAAGAGCGCCAACGTATCTATTTAAGATGAACCATACTAAATTTGCTGTATTAATACATTCGTATTATTTGCACTTGTAACGTTGAGATGCTAAATCAATATTAACAATAGTAGTATTTTTTACAAAAACAAAGAGATACTATAATAGCCACTGACCACCCGGTAGGATATCCTATAAATTGTTAACTTGCTATACAAACAAAAAAAAACAATTATCGAAGAAATGAAAATTGCTTGTGGGTTGACAACTCAACCCACGCATCCGTAGTGAAGTACGTTGTTAACATGGAAAATGATATCGCAACACATTATTCAATTACCCCATATTTTTTATATATAAAAAAATATATGGTCGCGTGAAACGATCACAAACAAAGCGCCGGTGCTCATGTAGCGGTGTGTTGCCTATTGGCACTGTCGAGTGACAGCCTAATGATGCGGTTACCGACTTGGAACAGTTTAAAAGCTAACATCTTACGTTTACTAATGGAAAATCTATAGTGTCTGTTAGTTATATTCGCAGGTCCAAATAAATCTTTATATGTTTATAGGGGTTTTCTGATGAAAGGACATTTAAATATAGGAGGATAAATATAATTTGTGAAAGGGTTGCGATTAGTATGCGATTCCGGTAAGAATGCTTTTGTCAACGACCCGTTACCAGATTTAGTGCGGACCCACTACTACCCGAGTGATCGACCTGGACTCCTGCCATGTCCCCAGCGCCGTCCCGTCTAATAATAACATCGCAAACTCATAGAATAAACGATCCCATGGTGACTGTCACAAGTGATAAAGCCGTGTCTAATCCTTTGGTTTGTATACGATGCGTATACAAGGTATCAAGGATAAATCAAGAAATAAAACACAAAATAAACAAATCAGTATTCCTAGTTGTACAGATTCAGTTTTACCCGAACAACCTACTTAGCACAGTATTTTTATAATGAAATATCATTGGTTTCCGTCCACCCGACATCAACATACAAAAGGAATGACCCAGCAAGAACTCTCACATTTCTTGACAGAAACGTATGTCTCCCGGGAGTGATATACGAACGCAAAATTAGTCAGCGATATTTTTAACAATTAACTGTTGTTGAGTGTTCACCTATTTCTGGAGCGATCGTAGCGTCTACGGAACAATGTGCACGGATTCTGGAGTAGCGGCCACCATCTGGGACATAACGTCAGAAGTTCAACAACGAGGTCGGCTTTATTTACGTATGCGGAATAGTTCACTTGTGACCGAAGAATAGGTATCGTTGCGATAACGGGCCAGTCGTTTTCTCGCTGCCGATTATTGCGGTCCTATGTTTACAACCGGTGTGAATACACTACGTGCACGTATTTCAGTTCGTGGAGTGTCGACGCATTGTCAGCATCTAATCTTGCGTTTAAAACTGTCAAGGCGGGCCGCAACGTGTGTTGTATCATGCGCGCGTGAAGCTCGCCGTAAGCCCGGTGCAGTGACCCACCAGCGGTGCGTGAAGTCGGGACGATGGTGCGCAAGGGGGAGAAGACCACTCGCGCCCTCTTCAGGACTCTAGCCGTCACGCTGCGGTGGCAAGCTGTTCGCGACCTCGCAATGGTACGTTTGCCGGGCGCCCATTGTTTTGCTTGGACGCTTTCACTGGACGACCTACAGTAAACTGACCAATGCTGATTAATTCAAAAATAATATGTTTATTTTCGTCATCATATGCAGTGGTCTTCTTCTATTATTGTGCTATTTATTGTTTGTCAAAATAAAAAGCTTGCGTTACAAAATATAGTATCGTCTATTAATATCACAGTTTGCATTGCAGCTATCAAAGACGTGTTCGTGCATTTGTTTTGACATGTGCTTCATTCACGATGCGATTGTGTGACCGTCTCGGCAGTTCACGTGCCTTTATCAATCCATCGGAATTTGTGACCCGAAGGCCGGAGGTCACGTTGTTACACGGCCGATTAATACGGTGACAGCAGAGATGACTTTTGTCGTTCATATTTTAAAATTTAAATATAGTTTATTGCTTTTTGTTTTTGCGTTTTTAATTGACAAGCTTCTAAGATTTGGATCAATATACCTATTAATGTAAATAATACCAAAAGCACATAGCCCCCTAGAAAATAATTAACGGAATTTTCCTTGACATTTATTACAGTTGAGACTTGTCCCTAACTTTGCACCTTTAATTTGTTTTATTTTATATCATTAAGTAATCGGAACGGTCAGTTCGCTTGCATGGTAGTAAGTGATACGCCTAACCATAACAAATGCAATTAAAGGAAAAAAGCAGGTGTTAATTTTTATCCGTCTATGTTTGACCAAGAAGCATAACACGTCTGTTTAACCAAGCTGATAAATGCGACTTGTGTAATATTATGAACGTACGGAAAACTAACCATATATCACAACAATTATATGTCTGTGGACGTCAATAACACACACGTCATTGTTTATATACCTTTGTGTGTGCGAATAAAACAGCAGACAACATTTATTATGAACAATGCACTGTATAATAGGTACTTTCGTTACAGCTGATTATGAATTTAAGAGCTGAATTCGGAAATTCAACAACGCAGTATCGCTTTACCATGAAGTTACCTGTAAATTGGGTTAAATAAACATCAATGCGCGTGCACGACATAGACGTATGTGAATTGTGACGATTATATGCATACAGTGTGCAAACACAAGTGCAACGTGTAATACAGGTGTGTCCCGTGCTATGCTTGCCGTGCTAGCTATAAAGCGGCTAACCTAAATGCGCATTTTTTTAGTTTAGTATATAAGTATATAAATAAATATCCACAGCCATTCATACAGCGCCATCTAGCCCCAAGTTAAGCGTGAAGCCTGTATTATGGGTACTAAACAACAGATAAAGATATATATATATATATATATATATATATATTGTAAATACATACATATTTTACTTAGAAAACACCTAGACCATTACAAACAGAAATTTCATGCACACAAATGTTTGAACTGCCCGGAGATTGAACTTTGAACCTTTGGTTTCGCAGCCGACGTCTCAACCGCTACACCAAATGGGTCGTTGTTTTGTTGTGTATGGATTTACGCACTACTAGCGATACTTCACAATTTTCTCTAATACCTATTATTTTTATTATAATAAATGTCAACGTTACCAAAAAACTAATTTCTAAAAACAGACTGTTTCTTACTGGAGACATTGTTTTAGTTAGTTAACCGCCTTTTGTCATAACATAGTTTTGGATCTATAGTAATGAGATGTCGTTTATATAGAGAAAATATTTGTTTATTACTATTACTTAGTGAATAGCATGTCCCGTCTGCCTAGATAAATTTGTTGACCCACTTAGAGTCTGAGTTGGCTTGTCTTATCTGTCCGACTAGATGCACTTAACTATGTCCAGTCCCGTGGGAGATCTTCTTTTCTTGCCCAGTTTGTTGGTTAATCATGACAGTGTTATCTACTTTGTAGCTAGGGTTGTCTATACTGTTTTTCACCTAAGTATACTTTTGTTGAAAAAATAAAGTAAACAAAATATTTTTCAGCATGCGAACACATTATGATGTATTTATTATCTTAACGCTCACGCATATTATGAATATTAATATTAAGGGAGTAGAGAAATAAGCATTTATAATTTTATAAAAAATGAGAGATTAAATTTATATGTATTTTGTGTGATATAAAATTGTAGTGACGCTTATGAAGTTTTAAAAATACTAAATTAGTAAGTTCTGTGAGATCTTGTAAAAAATATATATTCAAAACAAAAATTATAAACAAAATACTTTAATTTTTTTAAATTAAATATTCTTTTTTAGACCTGAATGTAGTTTATTTGTTGTAAAAGTTGGCAAGCCTAGCTGTAGCTGGGGCTTACATGTTACACCGACTTATTCTATTGCACTGGTTTTGTAGTAATTAAGAGTGCTTGGAAGCGATTTTAATTTTATTAAGTTCTATCTTACAAGTTTATTTTTCTGTTTTTGGGATAGTATTGTAAGTATTGTTAATAATTCGATTATCTCGATATGAGATATTTTTTTAAGGCTTTAATTTTTTAAAGCTAGTTTTTAAGAAAACCTTTTGTCTCACTTGGTGTTTTTTGGAGGTTTCTCAATTTAAATAACAATATTTGTAAATGAATTTGTCTAGTACCTTAAATATTCCATTAAAGGTAAATACAAAAACATAATTAATTTTCTTTTTTTATAAGTAAAGAAGAAAGAATATTGAAATGCATGTCAAACTCGCGATTCGTGTTTTTTATTTATTAAAAAGTGATGCTAGTAAATGAAGTTTTGAATATTGAAATGCGGCCGGTTGTTTGTTTAAAGATAGTTTATATTACGTCGGCTCCCAGACGACATGATACGGTTCCCCGTATCATGTCGTCTGGGAGCTTATACTACTCAAATTCAATCAAATGGAAGTGAAGCTCACTAGAGCAAGAGTCCTGTCAAGGTGATACACATAGTTATATTAGTTACCTACTAAGGTATACAAAAGATAAACGTTACGCTAATATCGCCGTTTCCTTTAGTAATTATATATATGTTTTTAAATTAATATTAGCAAATACATGTATGGCATTACGTACAATCTATTTACAAATATCCAAGCTTGATAGTGATTTTGATATATATATTACAGTGATTTTAAAACTAACGTAGCAAACTAGCCAACTGCTGTGTTAAGTATATACTATATGTATCAAAATAGGTCGATCTTCCGCACCTTCTACAACCGTCAAATAGCTCTCATGACGTCATCATCTCCGGCTATCAGGAAAAAGTCATGAGGCTGAAATGTTAAGCATAAAAGACGCGACGGCCAGGGACAAAAACGTTGTCCTAAAAAACCTTTCAATTGATCAAGAAATCTAAACAATCTGCACGTTGCCATCCCAAGTTATAAACAAAAAAAAATTTTTTGGTACCAAGTCTTTTTTCGTCTCTGGCCATCGCGTTTTATCTGCTGGGATTTTTCATCCAGCTTCAGCCTCATCAGAGAGTCTAACCTAAAAATATGTTGTTACGGCACGGTTGTCACTTAAACGATGCGCATACTCCGTCAGCGCAACGCGCGCACTGAATGCACTGAAATATAGTGTATTTGCATAGCGAACGATTACACTGGTATTTTTAATTTTGAACTAGTGCATCATGTTTACAAAATTAGCTAGGCTGAGCGATACGAGCTATTTATATGAATATTGCTGTCGCACGTCAATGAGGTGTGTCCCGGTTGTGATTGGGCGGTGTTTATGTAATAACATTGAAATCTGGGGTTTTAAAAGTGTGTATTAACATTATTTTGATTTATGGTAACTGGCTAATTTCACTTCTCGTGATCACAATCTGCCTTATTTGCCATGGAAAACATCTTAATGCAGTAATTGAAGCAAATTGTTATTATATGAAATGGAATGAAATGAAAAAATCCTTTATTCAATTAAGTCTTTACAAGACGCTTTTGAATGGTCAAATTAATAATAAATTTTAAAACTAGTTTAAATCTACCGCCGGTTCGGAGAGTTGGTTCTACTGAGAAGACCACGGTAAGAAGCTCAGTTGTTACTCTTTTCAATCGCCAATTTACAATGTACAAGCTTTTAAACCTATCTATGTCCATACATTTCGGTCCTTAAGGGCATCATCTACAGTGTAATAGCCTATCCTAAAAACACATGATCTAACTTTAATTTTAAATTTGTGTATTGGTAATTCTAGCCAACTTTGTGGAATTTTATTAAATAACTTAAAACATTTCCCTACGAAGGATTAGTTAACTTTGCTTAATCTATGTTTATATTTTTGCTAACGCGATTAATAAACTTTTAGTTTTAATAAATTAACGTATTCCTAC
Organism: Leucinodes orbonalis; assembly: GCA_019425675.1. Taxonomy (NCBI): domain Eukaryota; kingdom Metazoa; phylum Arthropoda; class Insecta; order Lepidoptera; family Crambidae; genus Leucinodes; species Leucinodes orbonalis. The sequence goes on from PQWD01004471.1 coordinate 36,466, forward strand.
GTAGTAAAAAGACGTCCGTGGATCTCTTAAAAACACGTCCAGTGCACTAACTCCACATGATTGGGAAAATAGAACTTATATAATAATACCTTGTAATCTTTATTTGTAACTAGTGTCGCCGGGTCCGATTTTATAGAAATCGGTACACGAGGCTAAAAATATAGGGATTTAAGGTTGCAGATATCAATAAAAAATGTGATTTGACGCTGACTTGATTTTTAATTTGACAGTGATGTAATTAGTAGAAGTTACGTGCGTAAATATATATATTTTTATGGAACATCTGATTTTCTTCTGTAATTAATCGGGACGCATCCTCAGACCCCTGAAAATCGGGACGTCCCACGCAAATCGGGACACCTGGCAACACTAATTGTAACTTAATTAACAATAATAGTTACATGTTATGAATATCATATTTTTGATGTTTCAAAATATAAACTTTGATGGAATATATAAACAAGATTATTTTGGAATGGTGTTGTGTTAATATTTCTATATAAACGCTTTAAATATATTATTGTTCAATTAATAGAAGCAATCCCTACATATAATAATACTGCGCAGTTTCATTAAATGTAAACTCGTAAAAAAACGTTGCATGATTTTATTCTCAAAGTCAGAAACATTTATTTCAAATTAGGCTTACAAAAAGCACTTATGAACGTCAAAAAACATACAAAAATATAATAAAAAACGATTAAAATACAAAACTAAAAAATATGAGTTTTGATGCTTTGAAAAAAAAGCGCTTCAGTGGTTTGGCCTGTAGAAAGTTGAAAGCAACAATAAGTGAACAATATCTTAAAGTTGACAAATAAATCCGTAATAGTGTGACGAATATTTATTTGTCTTAATAATATATTGTAGCCGAACGGGCGTAATTGGTGTCTGTTGTGGCGATATCGTTAGTTATTAGCATTTGAACTCGGACCCTTGCATGAGAGGTCCCTCAGCAATCGATGGATAAATGTAGATTGTTACTAGTTTCGGAAACGTACTTTTAATCATAATGTTTTCAAAGCGGACTTTTTTAACAATATATATTTTCGCTAATATTGTAAGCTTGGTATCTTTCCGTTAACAATCGTATTAAATATAAATAGTTGATCAGGATTGTTCATTCGACTAACGAGATTCTATATAAAAGGTAACGTGCAAACTTGTTGATACAAATTGTGTGCCTTCTTTAACAAACTTTAATAGTTCCGGTTGAATAGTCTCTTTTAAATTAGTTTTGTAAGCTCTTCGCTCCGTAACTTCCCCCGTGCATTTCCTTGCAATCGCAACTTGTCTTTTTATGTAAATTGTAAAATGTGAATCCAATCAAGTGTTCACTGCGAAATAAAATAGTCGATAGCTGTGTTAGGGATCTTTGACGGTTGGCAATAGCATTTGAGCTATCATGTGCAAGTTGCGAGAACTACTAGCCTCTCGCCATAAAAGCGTATGAGTAGTGTATTGGTATTGCATCGTGAGGGGTTGATCAGTGTTGGGTGGTTGATCGTGACACGATGGTAATACGGACTCGGCGGGACGACTTCGACGGCCACGGCGTATCGCAGCCGCCATCCGCAGAGATGACTATGGCCGCTCTCATTCATTAGAGGGGCGGAGGGGGCCGGGGCGCAAGACGTCGCGCGCCGCCCGACTATATCGATTTTGTACCACCAACCCCCGCCCGCCGGCACCACACGCCCGCGCTCTCAGCATCCGACCTCGAGTACTCTCCTCTCGCGCCTACCGGACACCTCCGACAGAAACTACGCCTTAACGACATGACGCCACAGCTCAAAATTCCTATCCCCGACCTACGCCTCGTGTCCTCCCGACGATCCCTAATGGACTCTCCGCGCGAAAGTCACTCGGTCGAGATTGCAATGGCGCCGTCGACATCCACGCCGATGGAAAAAATAAGCTTTTTGTTACAATTAAAATGGTAAATCAAACCAATTTTAGTAATTGCGAGGTCAAACTTTGAAGTGTCGGCGCGCGCTCTACGAGAGATTTTGAACGCGTATGATTTTTAATGGGGCGTTGAGCTTGTCGTTTAGGACATTGTACACTATGTCACTTGAACACTTTTTACCAGATCTTATGCACAACAATATACATTTCTTATTCATTGATGTTATCTGTAGAATATACCTCCGTAGGAAACGATACGGCGCTACAGTTTCCAGAAAACAACATTATTCCATAAAATACACCAGAGTTTAAGGATAGCATCTGATTGTTTGACATCGGTCGCGACGCCCCTTATTATGGCCCGAAATAGATCTTCTCGTGTCCTTATATCGCTTTATATTGGCTTAGAGATCCTTGCGTAAGTCATGAAAATAGGTTTTCGAATAAATATTTAAGAAGGTACTTAAAGTATACTATTTTTACATTTGTATGTATAAATTACTGAGGAAAATTCTCAAAATATCTAATAATAACTTTTCTTAATTTTGAAAACTTATATTGTGCTTGATTTTGTATACCCATGAGTACAGAAATCATAGTTATCTTAAAGATTACATAGTTTTATGGCAAGAGTAAGCTGTATTATCCTATTAGTAGGCTGATACACAAACAATATGCAATAAAAAGCGCCCCTGAAGCTTTGACCATATTTAGAGGGTCTTATTAACCGACACTTAATTATGATCGGTGAGTTTAGTGTGCTTTTATCAGGAGTATTTTGAACATATTCTAATATTGGGCGTTCATTAGACTATATTATAATCAATAAAAATGCCTATATTTGGGGTTCAATTACTTACCGTTAGTGTCAATGTTACGACTTACGATCCATTCCCTCTTGTATAAATTAATGTAAAAGCAATTACGCGGTCACCAATCCCATTTAAGTGTTCGGACACTAGTGTCATCGGAAAACGTATAATGTTACGGCACGGACATTAAGGTAGGTCAAGTTGCGGCAGGTCGTGTATGGGTTTCGCCGAGCTCGTTGCACGCAGCGCCGGGATGCGTTTTGCATGTGCATCCGTGCGTCCGGACGGCGAGGCACGCGGTCGTCGCGGGCATCGTGTGGTAGGATCGACGGAATACAATACTTGGTTTCTTATGTGATAATTTACATTTTTTTTGTTTTAGTATAAGGAACTCCGTACCTTGATAAACGTAAACGTACAAAGTTCTTATTTTTCAAGAGGTATCACATATTTTGTTTAATTTCCTAAATGTTTATAGTTTTGATGAATGTTGATGATGCCAAGATGATTCCCTCTCGAAACTGAAAATTAGGATACCAAAAAACATAATAATGGAGTGAATTTAATGCATATGAACAAACAAGTTATCGGTATCCCAAAAAAAGATTAGTATCATAGATAGGGATAAATAACATTTTTTATAATTCAGATGAATTACCAGTTAAAGCCATAAATTAACAAGCCTAAGGCTGTGGGGCGCAGTCCTGTCTACGCTATGACTATGGGGTGATGACTCGCAGGATTATCAACCGTACTTGCTAGTTGCTATGCCACAGAGCGCCCCCAGATAGTCTATTACATATAAATTAAATTGGACTGCTTGTAATATTTAAATATATATGTTTTTCCAAATAATATTTTCTAAAAATTTTGTCTGTGTGTCCGTCTGTCTGTTTGTTCCGAGTAATCTCTGAATCAGCTGGATGGACTTGGACGTGACTCTTTTTGGCAGATAACTGATGTAATAAGGAAAAACAGGCTAATTTTAATTTAGACAATACTCTTAATTTAGAAAAAATAAAGCAATGGTTTGTCGCGTGACTTACCGATTTTAGGTTATGTTTTACTGCAGGAGAATATCTTATAACGCGGGTGATAATGCGGGGAACAGCTAGTAATAAATATAATTATTTGTTCTAGATACGAAATGAAATTAAAAGTGTTTATTCAGTTTAGGTCCTTACAGAACACTTATGATATGTCAAATGAAGCTACCACTGGTTCGGACGGCAGTTTTCAGCAGGGATCGAACTCATAACGTATATGCCATGGTTAATACCAGCAATGAAGCCCGGAAAATAGTATGGTATCAGTTTCATCTTAGTATTTATGTAGGACTAAAAGGAAGGAAATACACAAATTCGAACTTGTTTAGCAAAAAGTAATGTTAATTTCAAAGTAGGTATAAGGGCGTTTAATTAAAATGTAAGCTGATAATATTAATTAACGAGATACGAGTCTATTCGGTCAAAATAAAACTTTAAACCTTTTGTAAATAGCGCGAAAGATATTATATAATATTCTCATTAAACAATTTTCTAGGCGTTTACTTTTTACACCAAAGTTAGAACGCAAAGTTTCAAAGAATGTAGATAACTAAGTAATATTTAAACGTGCTCCGTGATTTATGATGCCGGTTACCAATCTCTAATATTTCAGCGGCAAAAGCTTAGTATGTGGTTATAAAAATTTCATTATATGCACTTGTTCATTATTTACATAGGTCAGTTCAGAGGACGTGTTATTAAATTTTCAAATACATCGTAAATGTTATCATTGAATCGACTTAGTAAAATTGTTTACAAACAGCGTGTAAACAAATTCATCTCGGTGCATTTGATTTATTAATAAGTGGTAACTGTTCGCTCAGTTATTATGGAAATGGCCGATCAAAGGCGTCTGCTCGGTTCGGCCTCAACGAGGGGAAAGCTTGGGGTAGGTTATGGTATTGCATCCGACGATTGCCGACTGCAAGGGTGGTTTAGCATAAGTATAGCTCGCTTTATAGCACGCAGCCCTCGATGTGTCTGTCTAGCCGCTGGATTTATGAATGCCGTACAGTAATTATGACGTTATATGCGTATGTTTGTTTATGTTGCGTCGCTATTCGGATGAACTAATAGCTGGGTTAGCGTACTTTGTAAAGTATATTGTAAAATATAAAGAATAAAACACAGTAAATATGTCTGAATGTTCAAATCTTTCTGAAAGTATAAGATTCGCTTAAACTTTCAACCATCACGGAATATCCGTGGGTTGTCATGTATCGATCAAATAGCCATTTTAGTTTCTTGTGCATTTTTAATCGGTTATCTCGACCGGTGCTGACTGCTGAGTCAAAAATAAACGCTAAATCGATATGGGCCCGTAAGGCCAAACTCGGCTGCCGCCGATGTTTCGGTTGCATCGTATCCGGCCGTCTGTTAGAATATAGATACGGTGCCATCTCGGATGGGCGACGTTTGTTTAAAAAAATATATACACATGTGATGCGGCTCCTAGAGCGTCCCACCCAGTGTACACGCGGCCGAATGTGATGATTAAAAAAGCGTGCGTGCCCACTTGACGCAGTGTGTTAGCTTTTTACATCGGTGTGTGCGGTGCCGTAGCACTAATGAAACGGGGCCCCGGCGTGTGCGTCGGCGGCCTACGTACGCGGGCCTTGCATTGGGTCGGGTCAGTGAACCCGCCCGCCCACTATCGGGGTAAATATGCCGAATGCACACAGATGCGCGCGCCGGCCCCGCACAACCCCACCGCCGTCGCCGCTGCACTCTACACGCATCCAACCCCCACTACCGACCCCTCTTAAAACTCTTAATTGATTGCACAAATTTTCTCGCAATAACTGTCTTTTTATAGTGTTAATGATGTAAACTTGCGCTGTTCCAACGCTTTAATTGATACTACGTTACGGCGATGACTGTAAAACGTACGCACTAATGTATAACGATGCTCGTTTGCCTATCGCTGCGGTGTCGCCGGCTAGACTGTGAAAAATTAATTAACGTATAAACTCGCTTTACGGGATTTCCTCCTCTGCCGTTGCGGCTGGGAACTTGCAATCACTTCACTAGTTTCGGCCTCTTATTTTGTGGTTTCGGTGCGTTTTATGTTGGATGGCTTTGATGTTTTAATTGCATAAGAAGCGGCAGGGCTTTTTTGTAGGGCGCCTTAATTCTAATTTATCTGTATAACTGTTAATTTTTTAATAACCCAACGTTGATTGTACTGAAATTAATATGCGTGAAATACTCGTAAAGTATGTGGATATATAGCATTATTATGCTAGTATACTTATGCATTTATAATTATATGAGTTGCTTAAATATATCACATTCTCAAGTAATGGTCAAAAGACTTGTGTCTGATTATGTCGGGTTCATTGCATATAAACTTATCTATCAATAAACTAATCAGATGCACAATCTCACTCAAAAAGTGTCCGCGGCAAATGTCTGTCCATCGCGTCATTTGGGCAGAATTTTTATTCATGTCATAATGACATAGTCGTGTGCTCGTGCTTTTGATTTTGTACTCTCTCAATGACGCGTTAAGGTCAAAACTTAAATGAATAATATTACGTTTTAAGTTATATTTAGATAAATATGCGTATGTGTCATGCGGTTTAGACATTTATTGGTTGACGTTTCTTCGTGATTGTGCTTCTAGTTAGTTTATTGTGTCCGCTGTCACAGGACTTAATAGTCCCACTAGGCTGGTTCCTAACACTAAATAAGGATATCTTGTGATAGACTGAAATAAAAAAAAAATATTGTTGATCTAAGCATATAAATTCAACAACAAGATTTGAAACATGCAGTTGAATAACTGTTACGGTTTGTTGATACGCAGCATTAAAAAAATGGTCAACAAAACGTTCGAATCTCGATGACGATGATTGAAGCATTGCATCACCGGCGTGATGTCACGGCGGAGGCGCCGCGGGGCAATAAACATAGCATGCAATTGCATACGGCCTGCATGCCAACAACAAACCGTATACAACAATAATTCACCATATGAAAACTAGCATACAATTGCCGCACACATAACTGCTCACGATTTCGGCTTCATTGCCTCACAATGCCCCCATCTTTTTTACATCTACTGATTTATTCAATGCGCCCGTCTCTGCCATTTATATAGTTACACTGTGAGCGTCTTCAGAACATTTCCAGTATAAAGTTTGTGGGGATTTGACTTTGTACAAAGTTTAAGTTAACATACCACTAAGCAGATGTCAAGATCTAAAAATAAAGTACACGATTATTATAAAGTTGTACAGAAAATTTGCGACATGGTGGGTCTGTCTCAGATTTAATTAATTAAAAGTAATATGGTTATTACAGTCAACGTAAACGTTGCAATAACTTAGCAATGAAGTCTCTTATGATGACAAAGTAGCAACATTCATATAGGGCAACACCAATCTTGAAATACGAATCATGTTATGCAGCACTTAGATGAATGCTCATAAATCTGAACACAAAAACAGTTGAGTTTAGAACGCATTACCTATAACGTGGACGGCCTAATTTGATTATTTGAAAATATGGACTGGATTAAAGCATGACCCTTTGGATTTGCGTAGGGATGTGGTCAGCTCCTTCACTGTATCCTCTATCTTGTTTATCACGGGGCGTGTTCGGAAGAATTATTCGGACTCGTTTCTGTCGCTATTTTCATTATAGTACATCGAGGCATAATTCAAAAATTTTCATCCATCAGCTTCAAGAAGCACAACTTGATTCCTAGTTCCCAGCAACGCATTTCTTTGCCCTCTGGCATTGCAAGTGCTGCCGCCGTCTACATAGGCGACGACGGCATTTACCATCAGATGAGCCTTCTGCTGTCCAAAATCATGTAATTTATAGATAAAATGATAAACCAAATGATAAATATTAGTGCCCAAAATTACATTACTCCCGAGTCATCCGAGGAAGTAGAGGAAAAGGAGAATATTAGGATAGGCAATGCATGACGTAGCCACGTCTCATTGATCGACCGCCATAATTGGAATATAACCGACGACAGAGAAATCGCAGAATAAGCGTTTTAGCTGGAAGCGACAGTGCCGCGTCGAGTACTCCTATGCCGGTGCTGAATAGGATGCTTACCTTACACGCCCGACACTCGTGCGCTCTAGTGGAGCACGTGTAGGCGCACTTACATCACTAAAGAAACCATACTTATACATCAATCTGCAAGCATACATCATAGCAAATGTTTGGCATTATTTGTAAGACAGTTTTTTTACTTGAAAGCGCTGATAATAATAATCATCTTACCTATCAGTGTATAGACTGAACACAGTGTCTAGTTGGTGCAACTCAAAATTAAAATTACTTATGATTTCGTCATCTAAGTTTGGATTTTAACGTTGTCTTATCTTAACATTAGATGACGTACATAGTGAAACTTACATCACTTTTATGTTGACCAACTGGATATAAATTCGCATTTTCGCCGAATTCACGACAAAGTACGGTCATGTAGATATGTTTTGTATCACTACATGTCCTGATGGAACGGAACGGGTAATGGCATTTTAAAAGTAACGATTTTGTTTAAATTTATTACCGATCGTTTTAATTAGTAAAATCTAGAGAATCAAGCACTACTAGTAAATACTATACGATTAAAATATTTTAGTTTCATTTCCCAAATAAACAATTTTGTTAGGGTTGTTTCCCTTATTTCATTGATTAGTTTGTAATATTAATAATAAGTCGTATATCAAAATGTATTTATTGATAAAAGGAAATCACGTCATATGCCTTTTTATTATGTAATCAATTGACGCATGAAGATCAAATGTTTGATATCACTTTCATATTATATCACAATAATCATACGTATCAAAGCTTGTTTTAAAATGTATTTTATAGAAAAATATTATCTTCAATTAGGTTAAAATAATCTGTCGTTTTAACAAACTATCATATAGTTTGGGCAGAATGAATATTTCAACGCTTATTAAAATATCATCCAGCATTCAATCGAGAGAACAATTCGCCCACATGAGGATGCGTTCTATTCTATTGATGATGTAACGCCAAAATATTCTTAGTTTTCGTTGTGGTATTTTTTTAAATTCCATAGAATAGCCTATTAACTGGATACACACACACGTAAGTGTGTATGTTTCATGTATCTGTCTGTGCCTTTATACTTTGAAGTTCAAGTGAACTTTACCTGTCTTGTGATGCTCTTGACCTACCTATGAGATTGGCTAACGTAACCGGCTTATGGTGTAAATTCCCTGAAGAATTTAGGTCTGATCTGGTATATATGTTGTTTTCATGTCATTTTGTTCCACAACAGTGCAAAAAAATAGTGTTAAAATTTCACACTTCATTATCAATTTAATTGAACATAGGCTTATGTATCCGTTACGTGTCAATCATAGACAGCTTAACAAAAAATAATTTATAGGCTCTAATACAAGTTGGCATACTTTTTTATTGTGTGATTTGCTTGATACAGTTTATAATGTAATTCAAATTCTAATAACCAACTTGGTTCACAAAAAAACTATTTTTTCCATGTCCAAACACAACAGGGCTTGTTCAACTTGACATTAAGCTCATTAGCCAGTCAATTAACTTTTTATCAGTAGTTTTCCTAATAAGCTTTTATCAAGATTATAAAGTAAAAACGGCACAGGTGCACACATTGAAGTTAATCGTGGGAGGGTTCACCGAGACTTATCCGTTTCTTGTGCATTAAATGCATGAGAAGTTCTTGAGGATAATTATGCACAAACAGAAAATGTTCACTATTAGTTCAATACACTCTTATTATCTCGATATTTATTTACTAGACACATACATACTTGCGTTTCCTTGCAACAATACAAAATGCATCTGTTATTGCCACATGGAGGCAATAAATCAAACAGCCACTGTTAACTATAAGAACACTCGTACCTACATCTCAAAACAGGCGTTATTCATAACAGTGATCCGGTTAAGTAAAAAAACAATGCGATGATATCATTTTATTTGTATTTTTCTGCTTTATACATTTCGTATACCCACCTACACGATATTGGTAGCTTTAATTGAATTTGGCGGTTCCACCAGAAAATACGAAATCTAAACAAGGGCTTGGGTATTTATAAAAAAAAACATATGACGATAAATGAATGTTGGTGATATTTATTATCCTAATTTTATTTAGCATAGGGAAACTGATTCATGTCGATCGAATTCTTATTTATTTCTTAGCCGCATACAACATAATATCGTGTTTGCAGCTGAAGGAGGCTTTTGAGTCGACTCATTGTCGAAGCTGATTCGAATTAAGCTCGGCCGGAGACAACTCCGCGGCGGTTTTCTCTAGTTACCATCTCCGAGTTCGTTCATTAGATAGTTACCCGCGACCGAATAGTGGATCACGTGCCGCCATCAGGTGCGCTGCAAACAAAACGTTGAATAGAGGCCGGGTTAAACATGCACGACGGGTGTACGGGTATAATTAAAGTTTAGGAGACGCTCACGTCGCCCGTTAACCTCGTTATCGGGCGCTGGAAGTGGGTGAGACGCGGTGGGGCGGCAGCCAAGCTAGGGGTAGGGGCGAAACGGGGAAAATCAATGACAGCCGCCGCGCGCCGTCTCTCCCCGGCCCGACGCGCTCATCTCGCGGGCCACGTGCCGCGGTCACTGGCCTGCCCACCACTTGTACCACTCGCTCGCATGTGGCCCAGGTGCTCTGATGGCGCCGATGATCACCACACATAGTAGGGGTATTGACTAACGGATCCACTGAAATCTCAAAAAGCCCGTTTCGATCAAAACATCTTTCAATATATTTCCTATGGCATTTCGACGTATATATTTCATAATTAACGTTACTTATTTATTTTTCAATCCAGACTACATCTCCATTCGGATCGAAATAAAAAAAAAACAACAACGGCTAGTCCGTGTAGGTTGATATTTAAAAATGACACCGTCAATCATGACATGAATCTCATATCTGTTGGTACATACAAAACACAACCTGATTGTCGCGAAAGGACGGTTTTCCATCAGTTACGGTCAACGTATTGGTACAACACGTATATATAAAAGTAGATGTTTGTAGCACACCGAAGCCTCGCCGGTTGTTGGGACGCGCTCGGTCGCCTGTGTAAAATACACTCTCTAATATGTAGGTCGCTGTCAGAAATTTGGGTTATCGTTTGGCCGCGTCGATATGCGACGCTTCCGCACCGCCACGCTGCGAATGCTATGCAGCCCGCCAATATTATTGCTCTGTTGCATCCACAGTTACGTAAAGGCCGATTGTGAATGCTAGATATTGGGTCATGTCATGTAACGACTGTGACGCCACGTTCCCGTGACGCACAGTTGGAATTTCATAAATCAACGCATAACACGAGCGAATTTATCGTTTGATCGATGTCCAATAGAGGCCGTTGACATAGTACGCTCGTGCGGGTACTTGCCCGCACTGACTCACGCCTAGGCCAGTCTGGCGACACCCGTTTGAAAAAAAAAAACCGAACACCGTAGCAACGAACTTCCTAGTCCGTGCCGTGCGTTCGGCGCTCACCAATGTTTTATTGGGGCCATATCGCCGATCAATGTCAACCGCATATTTGGGTCAACGGCCGCCAGCCGAATTCCCACGCTCGTCTACTCTTCATTTCCTGTAGCGATTGCGACGGCTTTATTGTCCTTACCCGGTCGCTTGTCTAACGTGTGTTATACCGGAACTATTTACGGGTTTCACATTATATTGCAATATACACATGGGGATATTCAATCGTCTTTTGATCAATGTTTATAATATTGAAAATTTATACTCGTTTTAAGCGTAATGTTACATGTTGATAAAACTTTTTAGACTAATTATTGTGTCATGGGCAGCTGTCAAAATCTTAGCAATTTTATTGTGACAGCCAATAATATATTCTACGGTTAGGAAATAAACAATAAATAAATAAAACTGACCAAAATCATGATAACGTTTTAAAAGTCAGTAAATACCTATAAGAATAAAGAATCCTGGGAAATTATAAATCAGTCGTTGTTAGTCAAGTTGAGGTAACTAATATTTGTTTAACTAAGATTATCATTAATCATTTAGAGGTTTTACAAAATAAACCGCATCACAGTGGTCAATTCACTCAGCAAGATGTACTACGTGCTGGCGAGTTAGCTTGCATCTCAAAAACAATTACTATATTTGTAATAAACTCCTCATAACTGAGAAGTAGCTTTGAATTTCTTATTACTACTGCTAATATAACAACAGATCTTTTATCAATTGCATTCAGTAATCAAAAACACAAACTATGTAACAAAAACATTGTATTCAGTTTGTGAATTTAATCTGGCATTAGTCAGTATAATAAATCAATTTCAATCTTAATGCTAATAGGTTCAAAATATCCAAATATAGTGTAAGGGTAACCTATTTACCGATGAATTATAACAAAATTACATCATTACTTCAAATTTGTAATTATGTTACACCATCTTGATCGCATTAAACAACGATTTGGCTTAACAAATTGAACGTTTAAGAATACATTAAACTTAATAGTTTTAAGTGATAGGGTGGGATTTGTAATACATGTTGAACGATCCAGAGATTGTTTTGCCCTTAGGCGCGAGATTCATTTGGGGCCCACCGCGAAGTTTCAATAATGTTAAGTTCATAATATAATAAAACTATCAATGTTTATCTTGCCATGCCGCCGATAAAGCTGTGATCTAAACTAAGCGCAGTACCATTTAGCATATAAAGAGAGAATTCATTCTACTGGCATTTCAGCTTTTTCGTTATTAGTAATGGTGCAGGTTGCAGTTATTAAATGTTCTATTAAAAAAAGGATGTCACAAATTCATTGAAATTCTATTCACAAATGACAACCCACGTTGCCAAACAACATCTCCTTCTGGTTTGATTCTATAAAAATAGGAACAATTCACGTTCCCCCAACACACGTTCAACTTTGTGTTAATGTTTCTGTGTTTGTGTTTACCCATGCCCCACGTTATAACATTAAATTTTCTTGGCCTACAGGTATATTATGCAAAGAAGAAACGGAGAGCGCAACAGTACCTGGGCGAAGACGGGTCGCACAAAAAGAGGAAGCTCTACAACGATGGGTACGATGACGATAATCACGACTACATCATCAAGCAGGGCGAAAAGTTCCTCGACAGATACGAGATCTCCTCTCCTATTGGAAAGGGATCATTTGGACAGGTAAAACTCTTTTAACAACATTAAAATTAACATTGTAACTAATAATAAACAGTCGTGCTTCTTACAATTAAATCGGATGAGCTCGAATACAAGCGACCAAAATTCACTTTCTGGGGAGCCAAGCTTACCTGTCAGTGGTGCATCCTGCAGAAAATCGGCCTGCCAACTCAAATAAAACAGATTATGCTAGGTTTAAGATGTCCAACACTCGTAAAAATACACGGGAGAAATGTTCTATACATAATCATATATTATTTTATGTTATAAGTGTACAGGACGGTCTGGACGCTCACTAAGTAAGTGATACGCCAGACCAGGACAGAGCGGCATTAAAGGAGACCAACAACTGTTAGACAGTTATTATCCTCTATCAATGCCGCACTGCACCCGTCACCCGAGACAACAGTTGTTGGGTCTCCTATACCCGGTAATTTCACTAGCTACAGTGCCCTCATCCCGAAACACAAAAGTGCATAACACTCCTGTTTCACGGGATGATATCTGGCACTGCGGTGGTGCCTACCTAGACGACTCAGTATCGAGTCGTAGTCGTAAATGGAATGGAACTTATATAATGGTTAATGGTCATTCATGAAAATCAGAGATAGGATGTTTTTTTTTTTATTGAGTTGAATCCGTTCATTCTTTTGTACCAATAATCTCATCGATATTTTGTCTTTGTAGATTCAGATCTAATAAAAAAAGATAAATTCAATAAAGCATTCAATATTGAATTTTTTGATTTGATGGACGGGGTATACGAATGGAAAATAAAACGAACAACAGAAGATGAAATATTTTGCCATTATTTAAATTTTATCATGTATCATGTAAAAGGAGACTTAATTGCGATCCTCTAAGAATGAAATTCTTAATGCTAAATTTACGAAAGAAATGGGTAGACACGGTATATCATTGTCTCCTTTTAAAATTTGTTACAAGTAAAAAATACCAACACATTTCATTTTTCAATTTCAGGTTGTGAAAGCGTATGACCACGAGGAGCAGTGTCAAGTAGCGATTAAAATAATTAAGAATAAGAAACCCTTCCTAAATCAGGCACAAATAGAAGTCAAGTTACTAGAAATGATGAACAGAGCAGATGCTGAAAATAAGTATTATATAGGTAAGTATTTGTTTTTAAGAGTTAATATTTTAAAAATTTTCTACAAGTATATTTCAATCTGAAACATATTTTAATGAGACTAATGATTGCTAATACCATGCTACATTTGTATCATCTCCCAAATAGAGGATTGTTGTCTCATAAATTTAAAATAAAGCAATAAAGAGCGATGCAACGAATAATTTTGGCTTTAACACGAATGAATGATTTATTTCTTAAACGTGATCTTTTATCGCATCAATAAATGGAACGACGGGTCCTACACAATCAAAGACTAAAGCGAAACTCATCGGCGCGGCGTTTATCAAAGGAACAAGACTCTGGTCAACCGCTGCACTGGACCCTTTGGGGGATTCCAGCAGTGGATTGCGCGGCGGTTATCTATTACTTAGAACATAAAAAGAAAGAATTTGATTGTTTGCATTAGAATAGGTTAAGAAACTATAGACCAATTTTAAAAATCTTTTACCGTTTGAAACTGTAACTGCTTCTTTTATATTATGAGATGTGGTCCTGTTAAATATCTGTGTTTTTCAAAGGTGCAATAAAGATTAATTTAGGTGTATTGTATCGGGTAGGTATAGGATTTCTTTCACTGTAGTATATATTAATGTGCGGTGGTATAGTGGCGCCTTCTGTAATTTGAGATAGAGAAATTTCTAATATTCCAAGCTGTTAGATTTGTCTTTTGAGTATACCTAATAGAATTAAAATTGTGATTAGTATAATAGTTAAACTTACAAATAATTTGTATGTATTCGATTAAAGGAATTGATATAGTGGGCGGCCTTTTAGCAAAAGTGAAATTCTGTCATGGAGACTTTTCGCCATGACACCTTTACTAAAATAGGCATTTTGGTAGAGATGTTGCGACTAATTGACATTCTGCGAAGTAGAAGTTTTGCAAACCATACTGCACCGTTATATATTAAATTATTTTTACAATAGCGTCAAAAATATCAACAATATTTTTACTGTATCAATCGTAATTATTGTACAAAGACCAGCGTTCAGGACTTAGACTGCAGGTTTTTTTGCTATAATTGGTCTAGCTTCAGGGAATGGAACCTTTAGAACTAGAGACTACACTAGCGTAGGCTGTTTACTTTCCTAGATCCCTTTGCCCCCATGATGAGATGCTTGCCCCTGGAAACGATGGTGTTAGCCGATCTAGCTTTTGGGCTATATGTTTTTGACATCGATGTATGAAAAAGAAGATTATCTCTAATCACCTTATTTTTGTTTCCAGTAAAACTGAAACGTCACTTTATGTGGCGGAACCACCTGTGCCTAGTGTTCGAGCTGCTCTCGTACAACCTGTACGACCTCCTGCGCAACACGAACTTCCGCGGCGTGTCGCTGAACCTGACGCGCAAGTTCGCGCAGCAGCTGTGCACCGCCTTGTTGTTCCTTAGTCAACCTGGTGAGACATTTCAAAATTAAAATTGGGTGTTTGTAATGACAAAACAACCTTATTTTATTACTCTATTATTATTATCATGATAAAATTGTTTATTGCACACTTAAAAAAGTAATTGAAAAATAATGCAATTTGGGAGTATTGTCGCTTGAAGTGATCTCTTTAAGATAACCTCACGAACATAGAACGTTCCTTAGTCAACTAGGTAAGACATTTTAGAACAATATTGGATGTTTGTATATTAAAGGATATATTTTTTTGACTACATGATAGATAGATTAAACTCTTTATTGAACATAAAAAAATGCAATTTAGGAGGTCTTATCTCTCGAAGCGATCATAAACATAGAAATGAAACAGATACTTACATGCATACTTTTGTTTGTATATTACATATAGAATGGATGGACTGTTTTGACGAGAATTTCACTGGCAGATAGCTTAAGACAAGGAGTTAATTGTAAAAAATCTACTTTCATAACTACGCGAACGAATTCAAGGGTACTTGTGAATATAAATGCTCAAATAAATATATAGCAGGAAAAGAGTGTAAGGTTTTATGAAAGAGGCCTTGCTTGTTATGCACCTGATATTCCGGATCACCACTGTCATCACCAAAGGTTTTTAAGCAGTCAATAAATTACAAATTGCTGCTGTTTGTAAATACAAATCGTATTTTTAATAACGGAGTTATTTGAAAAGATAATGTGCATGGTTAAAAAATATTTATACTCAAGAAAAGGAATATTTATTATGAAATTATGTGATGTTTCATAAGATCTGCTTTAATGAATTGCTTATTACCGGTACGGAGGCATTGTTTTACATGCAGGCGCATATTAGTCCAGGTGTAGGTATATATTTTTAATAATTTAATATAATAACCAAAGTAATGTGGCTTAAAATAGCAACTCAAATGTTTCATAATTAAATCCATGACATGCAACTTTGCCTTCCTGTTATAACTAAAATAACGACTCCGCGGTTGGCAAGGTGAAAAAATCCGGTTTCATTTTATAATGTTATCCGTAATGCAGTTGACAGAAATTACGACGCAATTAGTGGATAAAATATATTGACCCTAGATAAATATGAAGGCGCGTGTGCCTCTTAAGTAACAGTATCAGTAATGTACAGTTAACGTATTTATAAGCTACTTGCTGTTCCCCGCGGTATTACCCGAGTTATAAGATATTCTCCCGCAGTAAAACTTAACCGAAAATCGCTTCATTAAAGCTACGCGCGTAGCTCACGCGACGCTCGGTCGCCCGGAACAACATTACTTTATTTTCTCATTAAAATGGTTTTAAAAAAATAAAAGTAGCCTATATTTTATCCTTATTACATCAGCTACCTGCCAAAAAGTCCCGTCCAAATCCATCTAGGCACGAAACGAAATTTTGAAAAAATGTTATTCTGGCATGTGTACTGTTTAAAATTATTGTTATTTCAATATCACAAATAGACACTCCAATTTTATTTATATGTAAATACACTAAAAGTGACAAGAGCAAATAAAGGCGGTCTTTTTTTCAATTTATTACGATATAACCTGTCTCAATCAACATAATAAAACATAGGTTTACAGTTAACTAAGTAAATAATACTATCATTATTGGTTAAAAAACATAGATTTGTTATGATGCTTATTATGAAACCTGTAAGTTCATAACACAATAAAACACTGGAACGTAACTTGGTCCGTTCACACCGTCTACAGCTCTACGCGAAGTCTCATATGTATAAAATGGTAAGAAAATCATTTTAGGTACTTGTCGTAGTCTTATAATTGAAAGTGTGTTCTCTAGGTGAACGATTTCTTCTAGATTTCTAGCATGCTTTGGGTAATCTCATTTTGTAACTGTGTTTTTGATCCGATATTTATAATCTGAATTCATGGGATTCAATATATCATCCAAGTCATTATCCTTCCCACGTTAAGGACGCTAAGCGAAAAATTTTAATCGTGTCAAATACCTAAGTATTATGAAAGTGAAATTATTATTGTGTTAATCAAAGCATTTCTTCTGTTTCAGAACTAAATATAATTCACTGTGATCTAAAACCCGAGAATATACTATTATGCAACCCAAAAAGGTCAGCCATAAAGATTGTGGACTTTGGAAGTTCATGTCAACTAGGTCAAAGGGTGAGTGCCATTGTTTTTTTTTGTGTTTAAATATAGCCACAGATTATGTTTGTTCGGAGTTATTAATAAAAGAAAGAAAAAAAGATTAATGGAATTAAAAATTGCGTTGCTAATAGATGCAGGTCCTTCTACGAGTACAGCAAACCGTAGAAATCTGTTATGGTGTAGCTTATTGGAAGAAATCCAAAAGAAGAAAGTTTTGTCTCTAACCTGAAAATCCCGTTTTTTTCATATTCTAATGGATATCAATATACAAAGTTTGTTTTTAATATCGCTCTGTAAAAAGTAACATTCCTTAATTTTCATCAACATCCATGGAAGTTAATTTCATCTGTGATATTTTCATCCAACAACTACTATGTGCCGATACACAATAGTACGTGCCGTTTAATTGAGTCTATGCATAGCATAGGCTAATTGCGAATATAAATCATTCGGAAAGCGTGTGATTCAGTCATTTGAGGGGTTATCGACTATTGCGTCGCGCTTACATTCTTATGACAATATACCGACATGCCTGAACTGTATTCAGAAACAGATACGGACTCGCGTGATTAGAATTAATGCGGCCCGATAATGTTTGTTGACATACTTAGTTAACAAATATAATTGATATCACTCATTTAATAACAAATTGATATGGGTAGAAGATGACAAGCGTTTTTAGTACGAGTAGTGTGGTATTATTGAATGTTCAGGAGCTAGAATAAAACATACTTAACTTATTAAAATAATTAAACTTTAAAACTAGTTTTGAAGTGCCTTACTTCTCATATTGAATATGTCATTGACACTTGAAATATGGAGTTTATATTGGTGATTGGTATTTTTCGGGATTATATCCGCTCCAAGGGTTATTATAAAATTTCATGAATTGATGACCAACGACCAATAAATCTCTTACGAATTTATATGTGTAGAATACACTACAATTCGATTTAGTTTTGATTAAGTATAATGAAAAATATATTCTACTCCAAACCAGCGCCTTGACATGAAGTGTCCTACCAACCAATTTGGTACCGTTTGACCCTTTACATTTCTGAAACCAACTTGTGGCACACAAAATCCTACTCGTATGCTCCAAATTAGTGCCTTACTTTCAAAATCAAAAAGTCTTTATTCAATTTAGGTCACAAAAAAGTCACAAAAACGCTTATAAATGTCAAATATACCATTGGTTCGAAAGTAAAAAACATTCGAACCAACGGTTTATATTCGCTTAAGAAGAATCCAACAACGAAATCGTTTGTTACTGTAATAAAAAAATATAGTGTATTTTAATAAGAATAACACTATTTTAAACATTATTAATAATAACATTATTTCTACAAACGGATTATCATGCTTAATACTTACTTACATTACTGTGGTGTACTTTTGAGTGTACCTTATGAGTCAAATTACAATGTACCCACAATTGCAGATATACCAATACATCCAGTCGCGGTTCTACCGATCGCCGGAGGTGTTGTTGGGCGTGCCGTACGATCTGGCGATCGACATGTGGTCGCTCGGCTGCATCCTCGTGGAGATGCACACGGGCGAGCCGCTGTTCAGCGGCGCCAACGAGGTCGACCAGATGAACAAGATTGTTGAGGTGCTCGGCATGCCGCCGGACCATTTGTTGGATCAGGTATATAACCAACACATATGCAACCTTATCACATATTAATACGTCACCAAGCACATATGTGTATTCATGTAATAGAAAACCTCCGATTTTATGGGGCCGGAACTCTGTAACACAGGGTTAATTTAGAACAGTTGCCGCTCGCTCATTATGACTGAACAAAATATTTAAATTTTATTCTACTGTCAAATAAAATTATTGTTTGTGAAATACCCTGTACTGTTATAATATTGAAGGATAAATAAATGATTATATTATTAGTATTATATACCATAGATGAACAATGAACTAACTAGATGCACAAGCACGAAATAAAGAAATAGCAAGTGAGGACCCCGTAGGTCCTAGAGAGCGGTTTTGGCAGATGAAAACACACAACCGCTTGCGATCCCAGGTTGGCTGCTGTAGGGAAGTATGGTAAAGTGGGGCTTCCTTGATCAGTCAAAAGTTGTGTAGGCTTTGCCGATTGGTCAATAGCATTTGAAATTTGCCTTTTGCGCAAGTTACATTGGTGAGATTATTAATTGTGTACTACTGTAAATGACACCGCGGCGTTGCCGGTCATTAAATGCGAATACGCATTTCGATATTAAGTATGCTCTTTGTTTCTAGGCTCACAAGACCAGAAAGTTCTTCGACAAATTACCAGCGTCTGAAGGCGGTGGTTATGTGTTGAAGAAAGTCAATGGCAAAGATGGAAGGTAAGTTTTTAAATTAATGATAGGTTTGCAATTATAATAAACTTAATCTTAATTAATGGTTTATCCTCATATACCACTTTTTTATCCGGGCTACTTTTTACGTTATTATTTATTATTGGTACTTGTTATCATCCACCAATACGCATTAAGCCTGCGGGTTCCTAAGGTTGTGTGGATTTTGACCCATTCTCTACAGCTATGTGTTAATTACGGCATTTGGACTTTTTATATAGTTAAATATATTGCTAGGGCCTAAATGTATATATGGATTTAAACTTTGATAACAAGTGAGGTCTTGTCTGGTTGCGTGAGTCAGATATGTGTGTGACACATATGTGTTTGTGTGTGTACGCGTGATTGCGTGCATGCGTGAGATGCGCGCGTTTGTGTGTGTAAGTGTGTAGCCTTGATATAAACAGAATCATTAAGGGAATCCTTGTTCAACAGTAGATATATCAGTAATGATATAGGGTAGTATTTGAACGTCGATGGCTCATTGATTGGACTTTTACCTTCCGATCTAATGGTTCCAAGTTGATATCCCGCCACGTACCAATGTATTTTTGCGTTCTCGAAATTATCCGACACCCTTACGGTGAAGGAAAACATCGTGAGGAAACCTACGCACGCCTGCGGAGAGATTGTGCGTGCGGGAGAGGTGCCCATTCGTGCGTGCATGTTCGTGCGCCAGTGTTGCCACCTAAGCCCTTTTGTAGCTAGATCTAGCACTTTTTAGTACAGGTGAACTCCTTTTTTAACGATTTAGCTCGAAAAGAGCAATCTAGCTCTTCTTCACTGTCTTGAAAATATTACCAAATTATGATTTGACGACCCATTTGATGTTGCGGTTGAGAGGTCGGCCGCAACACCAACGGTTCCGGGTTCGATCCCCGGGCAGTACAAACATTTTTGTGCATGAACATGTTTGTAATGGTCTGGGTGTTTTCTATGTATAATATGTATGTATTTACAACAAAAAAAATAATATTTGTATGTTTATCTGTTGTTTAGTACCCGTAATACAGGCTTAACGTTTATTTTGGGGCTAGATGGCGCTGTGTGAATGTCAGTAGATATTTATATTTATTTATGATGTTTTCGACATGCTGACAAGCACCTTTTGCTAGTTCATCGGTAATTTTGACCTTTATTTGAAAAAAAAAAAAAAACTGCTTCATGACATTATTATTTCAGCATTTTTAGAACAGAAAATCTCTTGATGGTCAATCTAGCCCCTTTTTACTTCCTAAAAAGCTATTTTTCTAAAACTGAAGTGGCAGTACTGTCGTGCGCTCGCGCGTGTGCTTGTGTGCGTGAGACGCGTTCATGTGCATTCGTGTGTGCGTGTGTGTGCGCGTCTTTAGCGGTGGTATAAACGTGTGCAGCGGTTACAGGAAGTACCGCGCCGGCGGGTACGAGGCGGCTGCACGACATACTGGGCGTGGAGGGCGGCGGGCCGGCGGCGCGACGACGCGGCGAACCGGGACACTCTGTCTCCGACTACCTCAAATTCAAGGTAACGTAACAACACACTAGCGACCCGCCCCGGATTGGCACGGGTGTAATGCTGACACTAAATACACTACAGAAATACTGATATTGATAAATCATGTAGGTGAACCCTACACTTGCATTTGCAATGTAAGCGGAAATTTAATTATTTATTTCAAAAATAATAGTATTTCTCCAGTATTTCATGGATTTAAACCTTCATCTTGAATCACTATCTATTAACCAATTGAACGCCGGGAATCCAGACGCAATAGATAATCTATTGTGTCTGGCTCCTTAAGGTGTTTAAATAGAATATTTTATAAATATTTTAAGGTGTCATTGGTGTCTATGACCTTTACAAATTAAAAATACAATTATAGAGATCAAAAAAATAACTTACATATTACTTATTTAAACATCAAAAACAGAAACATAAAAATAAACAGGTCAAATGGTTCCGTCTCAGCATAAGCCATTGCGATGCTTTGCAAAGACGTCGCAACAGCGCCGATATTCTGACGGAACCCATTGTAAAAATGACGTCACAAAAAAAAACAATAATAAAAACATTTTAAAAAGTGAAATTAACTTAAAATTATTATTATTATTAATAGCCAGACACAATAGATAATCTATTGTGTCTGGCTCCTTAAGGTGTTTAAATAGAATATTTTATAAATATTTTAAGGTGTCATTGGTGGTCTATGACCGCGTAAAAACCGCTTCAAGATCCGTTGCGTTGTTTTAAAGATCGTACATAGGGTTAAAGATACAGAGAAAGCGACTGTTTTATACTAAGTGATGATTGCGCCACAGGTTGAGATGACAATTTTTAGTGATGTGACATTACATGCTAGGTAGTAATCCTAGTAGTTTATATATGATATTTCACAGAACAAAATTAGAATACATTTTTCAAATTAGGTTTATGAAGATGATAATAATCACATTAATTCAATTTAGGCTATTGTGATAAAAGCACTTGTGACTACACTAATATTAACATTGTTGATTGTCAAACAAGTAACATTCAATAATTTTGAGCTGCTTGGAAAATTAATAACTATCGAAAGCATTTTTAAACAATCTAAATTTAATTTAATAACAAAATTCAGCATGAATCACAAGCTCAATCTGTAAGATTAAATCGGTACAGAAGGTTGATACCAAAACACTTATTTTCCAGGACCTAATCCTTCGTATGCTCGAATACGACCCGAAACAACGGGTGACGCCGTACTATGCTCTCCAACACAACTTCTTTAAGCGGACAACGGACGAGTCCACCAACACACAGCAGGCGCAGTCGCATCATCAGCACGGTATGCCACACATTGGACGCGACATACAACACACGTCGCTTACTTAGTTAACCATAGAGATAAGCTAGGCTAGTTAAATGTATCAATACACTCAAACCTTTTTATCATCATCAGCTCATTTAACGTCCCCACCGAGGGGCACGAGCTTACCTGTATAGGGTGATAAGGCATTAGTCGTCCATGCGGGCCCAGTGCGGATTGGCCGACTACACGCACAACCTTTTGAATTTCTTTGCAGGAGTGCGCAGGATTTCTCCTCACGATGTTTTCCTTCACCGTAAAGCGTCGGATAACGTACATATATTTTTCGAAAATACATTCGTACGTGGCAGGATTTGAACCTCAGCCCTTCCGGTAGGAGGGCGAAAGTCCACACCATTGCGCCACCGACGCTCTAACCCTTTTTAACTTGGTACCATTCTGCTAAATATTCGAATCCCACTCTGGGACGCCCTTAGGCTCGCTCTGTAAATTTTAAGGCTGAGAGCCATCTGCGCTCGCCAATTGCCCGGTGAAGCTGTAAAGGCCATCTGTGGCAAACAGCAGTAGTCAGTTCTAAAGAAAAAAATCTGCTAAGTAGTCATTTTTCTCATTATCAACACAAGTACGACATTTGACTCACGAATGAGGAAATACAAAAGTGTTTGTATGTGACTGATGCCCCATTTAAGTGCTGGTGCACCTGTATTACAGGTAAACTATAAAGTGGGCTATTAAGATCGATATTGTGTTTAATACTACAAGTTTGAACTCATTCGGTCTTTTTTATGGTAGATTTTAATTAGTAACACAACAACACAATTTATCTACCATACAAATACGATTTTAAACCAACAACATAAAAGTTATCGGAATACCAAAATTACAGTTGGATTGTGAAGTGTCGTTATGTCAAATGAATTAGTGGAAATGTGGCCCTGGGCGTATTCAACGGACTCAATAGATTCTGTATTGTTTGGATCCCAGCAAGCAAAAGGGTAAAGTTTTGAACGCCAGCGTCACTAAAATAAGAAAGAAACAATAGATTTTCCTTTTTGTCTGGATTCCTAGCATATAATGGGTTGTAAAAAGTCACTTACGACCACCATTATGAAGAAGCCCATGTGAAAACCGTGCTTTGGAGCTCACGTTTTTGTGAAGGACAAACGTGAGCTCTAAAAGCACGGTTGAAAGGCAAGTAAAGCCGGTGGTCTTGGCCACTGTCTCGGGATAGTAGTCGTTAACACCCACCAATCAGCACTGGATACGCGTGGTAGGTTATGACCCAAACTCCCCATATGATAGCCATGTTGCGTGGGAAGGCCTATCCTTGTAATAAACAATATAGGCTGAAGATGAAAATGCAGGTTCATATCCCACCTGATGATGGCGGTCAGCCGTGACTATTTTAAAGTGTATTGATATATTTAAGATTAATAATTACGTTGGTTAAATCAAAATTAGGGACTAGGTTATTATATTGTACAAATTATGACATGATTAAGTTTGATTGAACGTGACTTGCAAGCACTATGACATAATATAATCTGGCTCACCAAGGGTCGTGGGTTAAATCCCCACCAAAAATGTTAAAAACAATTGTATGACGAACATAAGTATGTATGGGTGTATATCTATTTATTTAGGTTTTGACGCAGATTTTCGTAAACGGTCATCGCGAAACATTTGATCACTTTCGCAACGGGTCATTTTCTAAAATGGTAATTTTCGCGAATGGTCCCTTTCGCAAACGATCCTTTTCGCAGAATTTCATTCAGTTTCAGCCAATCAACGCGGCTTATATGTGATTATGGCATAAAAATAGTCTTCTGAGTTATGTACTGTACATACATTAAAATATATCGAACACGTTATAATTTTTTTAATGTTAAAATATTTAGTAAAATAAAAAGTAATGAGTAGTTTTGAAAACCGAAATATGGGATAAATATGGCATACAATTTTATCAAATTATTCCATTATTAGCAGTGGCATTATTATGTTTTTGGTATATTACTTTTAGGATGACAATAGAAGCAACGTATTTTTAATTTAAACAAAAATATGGGTGAAAAATAGCTGTGAATGACATTCTGCAAAAATTACCAGTTGAGAACGTGACCAGTTGCGAATGTGTGCAAATTTTTCGTTATGACGATCTGCGTCAAAACCTTAATGTATATATTCACAGTTATGTAAGTGGTATATACGTTGCCTTCTGTCCATAGTATTTGCATAAGCTTACTCTGGGCGAGGTAATTTGAGTTTGAGTTTAAGGATGTTATTGAAATGTGATCAAGGAAAATGTCCTTAATGTTCTAGTATTTTAAATGATACTTTAGTTTGATTAAGACTACTAGTTTTTATAAGTTGGTTTAATTGAATAAGGAACTTTAAATGTTAAAGTTGCCAAGAATTAAGACTGATAGAAGCGAAAATCCATGGAAGTTGTGGATGGAAGCTAAATGCTTTTCTTGATCATATTTGTGTTACAGACATGTTAGGGCCATTTTTGGTGATAGATTTTTAATATGTGAATTAAACTTTTTTTGAACGAAACGATTTTAATACACACAATTATAAATGTAATACATAATTCATATTCAATACAATTTTGATACTTTTATGTAAATCGAAACCAAGTAAGCCTTGTACTTTTACACTTAAACTGTGATTGGAATCGTTTTAAATTTTGTCATAATTAACGAGACATCATTGTCTTATTTTGCTTTTGCAATTTTAATAGGTATCATTTTCATGAGTGTATCCATAAATTTAGTAACTATCGAATCATCATTGAATCGAAATGTATCGACAATAACTTTCATGAGCATACTGATTTCACACATCACACAGAAAGTGCGATTGGGTGTTGAATTGTAACCTTGGTTGTGGTGTTTCTCACATATGCTTGTGTCTACAACTTAGATGAACAATAAACTAAGATGCATAATCGCACTCAAATAGTGTCCGCGGCAAAAATTTGCCCCTCATCATATTGCCAAAATGTGACAGGCGCAAAATTTTCATTCATAACCACGTCTTTCGCTACATGTCAAAGTGACAGTAGTATGCTCGTGCTTATGATTTTGTACCCTTGTAATATCAATAAGGCCTGAAGGTAAAATTTTTTATGAATAATTTTATGTCATAAATATAAAAATAAGTTGGTATTTTTCGTTATTGTGCATCTAGTTAGTGTATTGTTTATCTAAAGTCTACAATGATTAATACAAAATCAGCTGATTTATACACATTTGGTGAAATCCAGACTTGTTTGATGTACCTACCCGTGTTTATAATGAGCAATAACAAATGAATACATTTCGTATGGAGCTTGTCTCGTGAACTTGGCTAACACACATACCTAATGCTTTCATCATCGCATTTTATTCTAATTAACATGACTCATGAACTGTAATCATATATTTTTTTATTATAATGGAAGTTACCTGTTTAAATTGTGTTATTTTATACTATGTGAAATGTATGATTGATGTTATTTAAATTTGACGTGTTCTACTTTTTAATTTAGAAAGAAATGATAAGTTGCTCTGTATGTATAAAGATAATTGAACATAATAAATATACATCATGAAATTTCAAAAAAAAGTTTTACTACACCACAAATCTCTTTTTTTACATAGGTTTATACAGGAATGTAATTTTAATATCGCAAATGTGTTATATACAAATGTCATCAGGTAACTTCCATGTGTGATGATCAGTGATCGGAATAAGTAGAGTGATCTGTTATACTTGCATAATGCCTGTGTCATAAATATGGACATGCCTTTTTTTTAATGAATTATTATCAAAAAATAGGAATTTCTTTTAATAGATATTAATTCTGTCGTGATTTAGTCGACTTTGTATTTGAAATAGAGGTTACGATGGCAAATCAATTTTATGTGAAATTAAAAACTGATTGGTTAATCCATTGAACGCCGGGAATTCAGACACAATAGTAAATCGATTATGTCTGGCGCCTTTGGCGGTCAAAGGTAAATATAAGATTCCGTTTATTAGACTTAGCATTAATATTTTTGAAATCCCTGAGAATTAAAGCGTTAACCCATTGAACGCCGGGAATTAAAACAATATAAAAACAATTGTGTCTGGCGCCTAAGGCGTCACTGGCGATGCCACCAAAATTTCTAAATCCGAAGGTATGTCCATATTAATATCCGCGTTTGAGATCGCTGCTCCTTAATCACTGTGCGTACTCCGATGACTGGTGGTGATCCATGATACTGACTGTGGCGATATTCCATGCCAGATGGCCCGTCGGACACGCGATGACTAGAGCGGTCCGGCGGCCCCGGCGCGAGGCACTAACGCCGCCAACTCCTAACCGTTACCTGCCAGGTCTGCCTATTGTACTGTCGGAATGTTTGCCCGGACACCCATCCACTTCCAGTACCCGCTGAGGGCTCGTTGGTGTTACACTTGTGATCGCTCTCACTGATATCAATAGTATATTGTGATGTTTTGATTATGTAAACTTACAAACAAAATTTCGTCGTGACTACAAACTCGTTTATAAATATACAGGAAAAGCTAAAAAAAGTTTATTATATATGAAAATTTCATGACACGCATTGAAAAATCACATTGCTTTTATGAAATATTTTTGAAAAAGTTGGTTCCCTTTATAGTAAGTTTTTTTACATATAACTATCCCTCCGATATTGATACAGCGCCCTCTAGCTTATTTAGGCAAGGTGTTTGTACTATTCATATGTAATTATTAACAAATTATAGTATATAGGGAATTCAAGAGTATTTTTTTACTGTTCAGGTAATTTTAATACCGGATAACATTTACAATCTTGGATGCAACACCAAATTGTATGTTTTATAGTAAATAATTTGTGTATATTGTGGAAATAGGACTAAATTAACTACTTTTTAAAGGACGATTTTTTTCCTAATATTTTTTGTATCAAATTTTATCATTATTTGGTATGAAGAAATAACAATAGTAATGTTAATAAATGTACTCTTAAAAAGATGTTATGTATTTTTTTATAAACTAGTGAGAAGGATCACAAATACCCATCGAGCCCTCCCCTCTGCCCATTAGACTGTCTGCATGCGGTCCGATGTTGTTCGTGCATGTTTACTTGTGTTGGAATCTGTTGCTATACTTTGAACCCGATTTAATTGCAAATGGTATTTTATCTGTCACGTATTTTGATCAATCGTATTATACATATCGAAATAAAATAAAGATAATAAGTTATTGCAATCCTTTGAGTCGTTTGATAAAATGTTAACTTCATATACAAAATGAGAACATCAAGAACATTCAATATTCAAAAAGTTTGGTGTTACAGATTTCAACAGTAGGTTTCCTTATCAAGTTATTGTCTAAGCATGTTGATTTCTTAGTCCATTTTGTTTTTCCTAACATTTCAATGCTTCTTATCTCACAATTTTGTTTCAACCAGACTGCTATTTCATTCATTAAAAAAAATCCAAAGTGTAGAATATATTATTTAGAAATTGTATCGTAATTGGATCGCGTACTAAATACATATGGTAAACACATGTGTTTATGAAATTGGTAATATTTATCTTATTAATTGGTACTCATTTAGAATGACATACTTGAATATTATAATGCTGAATCAATACAAATTTTAATTGCTATGAGCTATTAAGATCAATTTATTGATAAATTTTCTTTTTTTTGTAAAGTAGCTTAAACACTGTTTCAATAACATAAAAAACTTAATACAGAAAACGAAAAAAAATATATTTTTGATCTCTTTTTCGCGTTTATTGTCAAATCAAAAAGAATTTAAATATGTAGTTTGATCACTATTTTCTTTAACTGGTCATTAAATTACTTTGGCCATAACTTTTGTTAATTTTACATTCAAAATTAGCACGTGATCCAATACACCAACGCTACCGCATGATCGTATACGTGTGTAACGGGCGTGTTGTGCACAGTGGGCGGCGCTCGGCTGTGGGGCGTGGGCGTGGGCGAGCGCATGGACGTGGAGGGGCGGCGCGACGACGACCTGCTGCCCGTGTGCACACTGCAGCACTCGCCGGTCGCCATACACTAGCCGGACAGTGACAGTGCCGCGACAGTGACAGTGCCGCGACAGTGACAGTGCAGTGATAGTGCCGCGACAATGGCAGCGCAGCACGCGCGCGCTCGAACTCTACTCGAGTCACCTCTACCACACACGCGTACACAACCCCCCCTTCCCGCCCCTAACCCCCGAACTGAACCCTTATTTATAATTATATATATTTTTTATTTAATGCGATAAGTCTGACTGTAAAAATATAATACCGTTACGTTTGTAACATGTATTTTGTTCGTAATCGCTTCACTCGATCGTACTTACAGAGCGTCGATGGCGCGTACGGAAGCGTCGAGGGCATGAAAGCTAGGTTTTTTTATTGTTACGCAATGCATATCAAGAACGCAATATGGTAGAAAATAAATATTGTATATAATGTTTAGGGAGACACACTAATGGGTACAGACTGCGATTGAAACTGGTTAATCTAGAGTTTAGTTACGATCTATGCTAGTTAGGCTTTCGTTTGGTTTTTTGTATTATCATCGCAAGCTTTATATATCTTTAAAGTGTCGGCAACTGATGACTGAATTTCAAAGGGCCAATAAGAATTTCTTTAAAAACGGACATTTAAAATAGATTAAGTATTTTTTGATGCGTAAACATATTGATTTGGACACCACAACAGTTCGACTGATTTATTTATCTATCGGACATTATTGTGACATGATTGCCCTCGCATCGCAGTGTTGTATATACCAATGTTTCATAACAACCTCAGATGCTTGTGATCCGAGAGTCTCGAGTATTATTTTAAAGCATATAGGTTATTTTTGACCCATTGGAATATTCAGACGATGTGTAAAACAGAATAGTGTATAGGTAATTCTATTAAACATAATTAATAAAAATAAAAACACAAAATGTACTTGTAGGTTACGAGATGTTGAAACATATATAAAAAGATTTTTGGGTATTTCAAATAGGAATTAATAAATTGAATAACATAAAAAAAACTGAACTGTTCAACCTTTTTGGATTTGAATCTACAATAGACTAACCTCATTGCAACAGACTGGTCGAAACTTTGTAACGGAGATATTTTGTATAGCAATACACTGAATCACTGCCTTATTGTGCCGGAACTTTTTACGAATAAGACCCGCTACTCATGGACTAATGGCGTCACTCGGCTGCGGCCGTCTACCCTCCGCGGCGTGACACTATGTGATAACATGTTGAGTTATACAATATGTAAACTATCTAGAATTATAATGACATGACTAAATGTTTTTTAGTTTAATAATTAATAAATAACATATCGACTTGTGTTTACTGTACTAGAATGTGTGTATGATACCGCAGTTATGTTAATGCAAGTTGCCGAAAATGTAATTGGCAACTCAATGTACTGAGGGAAGAGCGCATAGCAACGGCGCACTTCCACTGTCCATCACGCTGGGACCATTCTGATATAGACAATTTATTAACACATCAGATAAGTGTCCATGTTGAATACAGTTTGTGCTATATGACGCGCCGCAACAAGTCATCGACCTCTAACAGTATACGAATATATGACTACGTATAAGTAGACGAAAGTGTATTGTTGAGTAATGCGATCAAGACGTGAGCTTAGGTGTATTTGAATATTGCACTACATAGCAGATGACGTCAGTTGCCTTGTAAAAGCAAAGGTCGATGACTTTGGACGTTTGACTTGTACAGACCATAGTACACAGTTTGTACACGATGTCATAGCAATAGGTGAAATGCTTGCTGAACGCCTGCGCTGTGTACCGCTAGGGGTCTACGCTGAAGAAAATTATGACGATAGCAAAAATCTGCTGCTGAATGCTCAGAATTGACATGTATTTATTGGCGCTGTGAGACGCAAAACTATTCAATACCTGATAGACAAGCACAATTAGGTTCCTAATATCGTGGAGGTGTTGTCTATGAGGCATTTGAAAATTGAATGAGAATTCGATGTATATTGAGCAATGTTGATGATATGTGCATGTGTGCACTTACACGAGTCTGCTTGGCTCTATTTAGTTAAAAGCTTGTGATACATAGTTAAAATTGCACATAGTATTAGTGCAAGGTTTAGTTTAATAAGGTTATTGGTTTGAGACAGCAAACTGAATACCGACTCTTTCACTATATTAGTGTAAATTGAACGCATATGTGCGACGACGTCTAGTATACATATGTGGTATAGTCCCATAAGTAGCGGGTCCAATGCTTAGCAACTTTATTCTGAACTTATGCCTAGGAAAATATTATTATTTCTAATTATTTTAGTTAATTATCGACTGATGGTAAGGGAGTTCAGAGTGAAGCGGCTAAATAGATGACATTGCGACAGCTAGCAGGAAACCTTTTCATACTGACTGCGTAATGTTGCTGTGAATTTTTATAATAAAAAATACATCCTCGAAGTATGTATATGTTTTAAACTTGAAGTAAAGCGTCTGTATGGTAAAGCTATATGATTTCGAACATGAAGCATGAAAGTATTTTTCGACGTTTGTTTCTTATAATGCTGATAACTAGGTTTACCCATTTCATTGTAAATTTGAATCTATTTCTACTCTTGCTGTTTCTGTACTATAAATTTTTCGAATATCTGTATAATATTTACTGTAATACTTTTCTGCTTCATGAGGTTATAGGATTGTTAGAAAGAGTATAAGAAATAGGTATGGGACACATTTAATTTTGATAAAGCAATAAAACATGTAATCCGGCAGGTTTCCTTATATAAGAGAGTCAAATATATTTTTATGTCACTATGTAAGATACATCATAATTAATATTTTTGTCTTTCTGTTTGGATTAGAACATCAACAGAGATGTATTAGAAACTGATGTTATGTAGGTTTTTTATTACTTTGATGTTTTTTTATGAAAACATGTGTATTTAACTTAAATAAAATCGGAGAACTGCCGTACCATTGCTATATTTTACATAACTAGTCGGGAAGTTAAGTGATAAACAACACATAAAACACCAACCTATTGAATAGTTCTAACTAAATCCATTACTCAAGAATGGCCCTAGATGTTTGCGCTTGAGTATGTAATGTACTATACTTACTATTTATTTATACTGTGACAGCATGGAATTATGTGAAATGTATGTGACATGTGCTGTTGCGCAATAAGCTAAAATGTTTATTTCCTATCGGATTGTCAGTTCGCAGGCACTGTAACAATAAAAGGATAGAGCTTTATGTCACTAAGTTTTGTATTTTAAATCAATAAACAATAGCAATGATGTGTGTGTAATTAATCCCTAACCTTTTTCCTTTAATTTTATTATAATATCTAAATACCTGCAAATAACACAGGGACAACCTAGGGTACAAAGCTAGGGGTGACGAGCGGGAACTACCCATTACAATGAACTTACTTAATTATATAGAATCATCATTATCCTCTGCTGACGTTCACTGTTTGATCTTTTATTAGCACCTCGCTGATTTCTTCAAGACAAATTAGGACGACCATCCAGTACTATAACTGTGTTGTTCTTTTATAGAAGTACTCCCCTATAGTTGTATCATTTTAATAGGCCACATTTGACATTCTTTATAGTACCTATTTATGCAAAAAATAAAGATTCGGTAAGCAGGCAAAACACGTAGATTAATAAAGATAGGTTAGTACATATTTATACATAATGACCTCCCAAAACAATTCAATATAATGTTATACTAAAAATCTAAAGCGGGGTGCACGGTAGTGCCCTCGTAAGTCGAGCGCGAAGCAAACACTGCCGCGATGCTGCCATGAATGCTAAGTATGAATACAATTTCAGTTTCTACATGAAACCACAAATATTATAACGTATATTCTAAGAGCCCATGCACCGCAGACTTAGTAAAGTAGTAAGTTCATATTGATGCCAGGTTACTATTTCATCTGCGGTTGGTGCAATGGGCATTCACTATTCGGAGAGGCGAGGTTGCCTTTGAGCGTGGCCAGAAGCCTACAGATGATATTACCTGGCATCAATCACCTGGATCACTGGCTCTCAGGCTATTATTTCTAGATTGATTGATTCCCTTTAAAACTAGTTGCCGTTGCCCCGTTCACTTTATAACATCAAGAAAAGTCTGCAAACTCTTTGTGGTAATAATACATTCGGAATCCTTTTTTGGCTTTTAATTATTTCTAAACTAAGCGCCTAAACGAACAAACCCACTAAAATTTCACCCGCTTGAACAATTTTAGTTAGGTACTCCTTTACAGGACTCGTTTGCAGCCCAAGTGTTATTTATTTTTAAATAAAGCAACCTACAAAAGTTTAGGTACCATTTAAGTCCTCATCAGCTCATTATAACGTCCCATCCAAGAGGCACGAGCCTACCCGTAAAGGGTGTATAGGCCCTAGTCGTCCACGCGAGAGATTAGTGTTGTAGTTCTGTTTGTTCCTTCATTTATAATGTTTTATTATCTTTATTATTATTATGTTTTCTAAATCTTTAAGATTCACGGGCCAAATAGTGGCCCGGTCCTTTGAAGGTATTTGTGGGGCCGAAGCCAACAGCACAGGCCCTTTTCGAATGTTCTCTCTTGAATGCGTTACACGCTTCACGCTTCGAATATGATATGATCGAAGGCTACACGTTATTATTATTGTTTATTATTACAGTGTGACGTCAGAGTGCCCCAGGGGTCACATTAGGGCCAATTCTTTTTACCGTGCTTATTAATGATAATGCCCAAATCTTTTCACTATGTAAAACCATTTATGTATGCCGATGACCCAAAATTGGTGGGTTTATGTAATAGTGAAAGTGACATGAGTAAAATTCAAGATGATATTGGTAGACTAGTGGAAAAAACACATGAAATGAATGAATGAGAATGGTGTGCTTTAAATGACATGAATTTAAATACCAAAAATTGTTTTCATGTACCTACAATATACAATTATAACAAAAAACTATATTCCAGATTTCATATACTATATCGATTCAAACGCCATTCAAAAATCTGATCAAGTAAAGGATCTTGGAGTACCTAATATTTGATAAAAAAAATATCTTTTCTGCCTCACATTAATCAATTTTTTAAATGGCCTTTATAATTAGAAGTACAAAGTTGTTTGCTAGTTTGCATGTGAAAGTCCTCTTGTATAACAGTCTCTTCGATGCTACCGTATTCCAATATTGGAATACGGTAGCATGGATGAGACTGTCGTATGGCGTTCACACTATGCATTGAAACTGGAACGTGTACAAAAGATATTCCTAGCAAATCTGTCATTTAGTAGGGGCATCGCCAAAACTGTTTGTTCTTATTGAAATAGACTCTACTTTGAAATACTATCTCTAGAGACTCGCAGAAACTAATATGTTTAATCTACATTCATAGCTAAGATTTTCCGGAATGAATTTGACCGACTTCTAAGCCTATTTAGTTTTCGAGTTCCCCGTAGATATCCTCGCAAATGTATAACTCCTCTGTTGCCCCTATTGCGCCGATCATCTTTATATTTCAACTCCCCGATTTTCAAACTTATTAAAAATAAAAATTATGGTTCACAAATACTGGATACTATTTTCACTATTTCGAATACCTGCTCCGATAGCCGTGATCGTCTAGTGGTTAGGACCCTACGTTGTGGCCGTAGTAACCCAGGTTCGAATCCTGGTCACGGCAGTGTTAAACACTGTTACGGCGGAGCTTTAATTTTGTGTTATAAATTATTATTGTTTATCGAGAAATTGATTCATATTTTATTTTGATGATGAACTTTATCATATATCAAAGTATGGAGAAAGAATACACAAAAAATTGTTACAAATTGAGAATTACTCATTATTGAATAAAAATATGTGTAACTTTTAATACTTAATTTATACATACATGCAATTTTACTAATAAGCATCAACAATTAATTATTTAACTGAGAATAGCATTCAAAATTATAAACGAAATAAATTTGTATTTCGTACGCAAAAAATGCATATAAGCGCCACCTAGACAAGTATTGAGAACAATCTGGTATTAAAAATAAGTATGCTTGGTTTTGGTTCCTGTGTCCATGCGCTTTATTTTTGACCTTGGATGCCACAAGATGTCGCTACTTGTATTTGTTTTGGTACAGTAACCACGCAGCTGTTCGCTATCAGAGAAATACGTGAGAGAAAAGGAGTGGTGATTAGGTCTGTCTTTGCCAATAAAATAAGTTTTTTATATGGTTCCCGTATGTTTTGGGACTTGTGCTGGTGCGATATGCATTTAGAAGTTGTGTTATATGTCCCATATCGTTTGTAGTTCTGGAAAACAACGTTTATTAGTGTAAATCGTGATGCAAACGTTGGTTATGACGTTTACGGTGTTTTGTGTGTGTGTGTCGTGACAGCATTCGCGCTGCCGTTGAAGCGAATCTTGTAACGGAACATTGTGAATGCTTTCGGTAAGTTACAAATATTGTTTTGATATTAAATATAACCTAAGCAGCTTTTATTGGGTGATATATGAAAGCGATCGTCGGTTGACCTCGTTATTTTTAACCGACTTCATGTACAGTAATATTTCTCATTGAAAGCCAATCTCGAGCGTGCCCGTATTTTTTATTATATTGAGTTACGCTTTTGTGAGCCGTTTGATTAGTCAATTCCGCATTACCTGTGGTGCTGTGTAATTATTGTTTATATTACTTTTGAGTTTTGTTGCAATTCTGATTAAGTTTCATTCGGCCTTATTAGTAGTAATAAGGTTGAAAAATAATTATCACACAATTCTGTATGCGAGCGCATGTGTAGTTAGTTGACAGTAAATTTGCGGTGTCTCAATTGTGGAATATTATTTAGAGTCACACGTATAGCTGTTAAATTAGTGTTTATACGATTTTTAAATATTTATTAGTTGTCAAACTTGACCACGAGACTAATAAATATCTCTCATAAGTGAACTAATCATCTATCCATTTATCTAATGTAATAAGATACCTACCTACGTATTTCGAAATATGTTTCTTAGAATCTAATAGAACCAGTTCTAACAGATTGGTAGGTAGGTATGATGAATATTAAATGTTCAGGGAACGTAAAGTTTCAATTGCACACGAATTAAATTACACTTGTCTTGTTAAGGCATATGGCTTATTTAAAATTGATAAGTACCTACCCATCTCGAAGTAAATAGAACCTACCCATACCTACTTATATAGATATCATACATTTATATCTATTTTAGTTATAGGTAGTATAAAATGCTAGAAATATTTTCACCTGTGTACCTAACTTTAGGTACCCAATGATATTACTTACCTGCCTTAATTGCATGTTAACTACCTTTATTGTTTTCATTAATAAAAGATATTGTTAATATCTCTATTAAATAGTGAAGAAAGTTATATTTCTAATTTAATTGATTGATGAAAGAATAATTGCATTAATACAATTAAAAATGTAACTAGGTACTAACTTACTTACCTACCTATTGTTTCTTTCGTTTACACAACAAGTAAAAAGTCGTGTTCCCAGGATGAAGAAATATTTATTAAAAAAATACATGCAGCTGTTGCAGGTACCTACCTACGTACATTTATATAAAAAAAGTAATTGTGTCGTTGCCAAACAAAACATGAATAGCATCTACCTGAAGTTTGATGTATTATACCTACCTATCAAACTCAAAATATCTTTATTCAAAATATTTTATTTACAGAGACTTTTGAATCTTCAACAATATTTATATTTACTCAAATTCCTATGATTACCTACTCAAATTTTTAATATATCCATGATGACGAAAAAGGATTTAAATGCTATGATGAGATTGTAACACTGATTAACGTTGATATAACTTTTTACTTTATCTCAATGCTAATAAATAAACAAATGACTACTTTTGGAAAAAGAATTCCATGTTTTAAAATAAAATAAATTTGAAATGAGAAATCTTAACTAAACATAAATTATTATTTTGATTTGACATGGCCAGTACTGCAGAACGGCATTATAAAATATTATAGGTTGCTAACATCTAAGATTACTTATAATGACATCTGACAACAGTCATATATGAATTAATTCAATACATCGCAACACAATTCAGAAGTACATAATTACTATCATTAGATTACAGATGAGTTTCACTGCCTAACCTCAGCTCTAAACTTCGCTCATAGCGTGTTCAAAGATTGGCAAGTGGCAACATTGACCTCTTAATACTGGTTCATCGAACTATGGGCAGAATATAATTTGGATGAAACAAAAGCCGACAGACTACACCGTTGTGTAATGTCTCTACCGCAAGTATTCTTGAGAATAAAACTCTTTGTAGGGAAATAGTACAATTCATTGTTTAGTAGTGTGTTTAGAAGTCGTCTTTTCGAACGAAGTGAATTATTTAGCGTTACTTTATATGCGCGAATAAGATCTTAATAGTGTCGTCAAATATGTATATGTTGAAATACCAATTCAAATTTCTACAAACAACGAGACACATCAAGTCCTCAATATCATATTATCAACGTTCATTAATATATGGTCGACGTTCGTTTGACGGTTGCTATAATGGTTTATTTTTTTGAGACAAAATTATGATCCTATTGGAGCATTTTAAAATAGCGGAATCAGGCCGCACG
This sequence comes from Leucinodes orbonalis, assembly GCA_019425675.1. Classification (NCBI taxonomy): domain Eukaryota; kingdom Metazoa; phylum Arthropoda; class Insecta; order Lepidoptera; family Crambidae; genus Leucinodes; species Leucinodes orbonalis. Next base: position 73,895 of record PQWD01004471.1, read on the forward strand.
AGGCTACTTACATCTCTTAAAACGGGGCTTCTATCTACTCGGATCGCAAATAACTTGGACCGCGGTCCCAGCCACCGGATCCAAAATGAAAATATTTTCATCCGGTGACTGAAAAAATGACAACTGAAATAAAAAATATACAGTCAAACGAAAATTTTCAGATGATAGGTATAATTGCATAAAAATACTTTTTATTTAAATGCATAAGGCGACCCATTGCTGGGCGAGCTGTGACTAATAAAAATAGGGACTCCTCGTAGCGATTTCTACTCAAGCTTAGACTTTAAATCTTCAATCAATGCAATAAAATAATGGATCTGAAGTACATAAATACAAAACGATAACAAAGGTGCAAATGAGTTCATGTGTTCTAAGAATATTTTTGTAATTTTAACATAGTTTGAAATTCTTGGATCCTCTTTTTAATGAAAAGAGTACGCTCTTAATGGAAAGAGAACTCAACTGTCAAAAATTGTCAGGCGTTTTTCAATGATTTGTTTTTCCGAATGTCATGTGTAACTTAATTTGGAAAATGACAGACGTCACCCGACAAAATTTACTCCAACGTTTCCTATAAAACCGGCAAAATTTTCCGTTACAAGGGCAAACACTTTACGAACGTCACAAGAAATGTTTTAAAGTTGTTCAGGGGGTTGTCTGTTACGATGACTTCCAAAAAAGCTTCTTCCAAACGGAGCCGAGAACCGAGTGAGAAAAGTATCGAAACTCTCCCCGATTTAGCCTTAGCTGCGATTGTATCGTACAAAAAACAGAAAGAAGTAAGTGATTTTATTAACTTTCTACTCGCTGCACTTGAGCGAAACTCGGACTGGCTCAATACTGTGGTCAGCAAACAGAACCACTTCCGTTGCGCTTTTATGGTAGGGTCTGGTCCAAACCGATTTCAGCTACAAGAAATAATTTACCCATCGAAAGATGATGACATTAAACTGGAAGTCGAGTTCAAGGACTCTGAAGATCACGACAAAGTCGCCATAGCTGCTCTCCTTAAACTGTCCAATTCGGACATTGATAATTTGCTAAGATTCATTAAAAATCGTCTATTCGAGAACACAATGTTGAAAGACGATCTTCTAAAAGGCAAAGCGATGGGAATTTGCTTTGCTGTGCTCAGGCCGTGTTCTGAGAAACAATACCGAGTGATGGAGAGAATTTCTATTGGCAATGCGTTGAAATGTTCATCGCCAGTGAAAAAGCGGCATCGCGATGAGAAATTGTTCAGTGGTACACCAATAAAGAAATCAAGGCGAGTAGTGTAACGTATGCGCCTCATTACTGCACAACCATCGAATACCAAAATATTGCAAAGCGCAATGGCCAGTCGTTACGGTGCACCACAGTGTCATGTAGAGTGTAATGGCGGCAATTTGGAACGACTGTAAAATACGGAGCTCACAGTAAATTATACTCATTTTTGCAATGATCGTTTCCGATTACCTATGATGGATGGGGCGCATTTGTAGCGGGGTGGCCCATTTTGACGAATACCCTACTGTTTTTATCTTCATACCGTGTGATGTTTGTTATTAAAAAGAGCTATACACGATATGTTTTTCGTTTTATTTAAAGGTCAATGAATAATTTTGTTGGCATGACCTCCACAATTTAAATAAGGGTTTTATTTGGAAAGTTTATTTTCTTTTTCTTTTTGCGTATCTTATATTTGTATTTGCATAAATACATGACCACATACGTTTTGTATGCACAACCATGACCTGGAAATTGAATATTAGTGGGGGAGACCTATGTCCAGCTGTGGACTGCGATAGGTTGAAGAACGAGATGCAACGGCTACACAGCCTATGTGATCATTGGCCCTAGGGAAGAAACAGTGCACAGGGCTCTGCAGTGGGTCCAAATGGAAATCTGCTTTAATTGTAGAATACATAAAGCAATGTAATAAGTTTGAAATATACCATAAAGAAAATTTGATCAAAGACTACTAGTAATTAACTGTAACAGCTAGTTCGCACGAGTCAAATCCTTTTCCATCTTGCACCCACTACCGACTAACAAAGATCAATATCTCGGGAATCAGGGCAGCCGTGCGCGAACCTACAGCTTCAAATCCACCAATAACTTATTACAATAGCATCCGATGTTACTCAACTGTGAAGAGTGAAACAATAGTTTTTCCTACGTCGGAATAACCATCTGAAATCGGCTGCGCAGTGCTCGGAAACTTTCGATCTGCTTATCGGTGGACATAAATCAATTTGAATCATGGCAGAGGCTGAGTGTAAGTTCCGTCCCTGCTGAGCCCTTTTTCTAACTTGGGACCGACCATACGGATTAAGGGACCGCTGGCCGTTGCGTAATTGGCGTAATAGTTGTGTGATTTATTGGTTCTATGAAATTTATGGGCGGTCCATGCAATTTTTTCATCCTATTTGTATTCCGTCTTGGTATAAATGATTTGTTATTTTGAGAATACATATATTATTTTATAAAGAAAACACGTAGACCAAAATAAACTTAACAAACAAAACCTGGAACAAAGAGTAACCTACTCGTACATCTTAATCATAACATAGTTCATAATCATCTTTATTTCTCTCACAAAATAATAGTACATAACACAGTTTCAGGATACAGACATCATTATATAATATCGTTATTGTGTGAGACTGATGCCTATGCTAGACATACTAGAGTATATCCGTCTTACAGGTCATCAGGCTCCCACCACCTCAGATTACATAGGTTTTATTTAGTTAAGTTAGTCCATGTAAGAGTACTAGATAAAGCTACATAACATGTTAAATTAAAATATAATTATTCCTTAATAACTAAGTACAGCTGCTCATCTTAGATATCTACCATAATTAACTTTTTTTTTGCATGATTGTGCAAGATTCTTAGTTATTGCGTGTATGTGTAGGTTGTGTGTGTGTGTGTGTGTGTGTGCGCGTGCGTGTGTGTGTGTAGTGTCTGAACGAGATATATTTTTAATAAATTAATCAATCTACTAACTAGCCACAGTCAATAATTCCTCCGTTTTAGCATAGGTAATATTGAGTAGCCATTCAGTTAAATAGTTTAAAGTACTTCTTAGTAATCATATCATTCAGTAAACAATTTTTTTTATTTTATTAAAAACTACCTGTACCCCGCGGTGTAATATAGTCTCCCGCAGTAAAACGTAGCCTATTTGTTTTTTCAGGGTGTTAGCTAACTTCATACTAAAATGCTTCGATTTCTCACGTCTGAGTATGCAAGCTCATGCGGCGAGAGAGAGCTGCGCGTATAGCATTACTTTATTTTACTTATATAGAAAGTTAATTTTTCTAAAATTAATTTGTGCTTAGTCTGGCCTGGTGGTAATAAATGACATCCCAACATTATAAAAATAATAAAATTCAATTATTAACCATATTAAATATTGTTATGGTGTAAAAATAAAAGAACTATGTATAAACTCAACTCGTATTGACTTACTTAACTTTACATACCTCCCACAATCTTAGTTAAATTGTTTATTGCGACAAAACGTTTCTAGAAGAAACGTCTGTCTTCGGAAGATTGCAAATTTCTTGCGAAATTGTACTATGTGCACGTGTTCTCACCATCCAGAAGGCTGCCCTGGGAGCTATGTATTTTATTTGTTACCACTGTCACCGTTCAAGACTGAATTCCGTTATTCTTTATAGCTGTTGAAATTGTTGAAAATGATGCATTGTACTGAACCCTTTGCGGGTGAAATACTGAATAAACCTTTATAGTACCCATTCAAAGATCCGCAGCGACAATTTGCGGTGAATAAAAAGTGAAATAACTTGGAATCCCGACTCGAGACGCTGGAAATCTGACCATCGTCCAGATTTAATTTACATCTGCTCTCGGGATTCCGTTTTTCTAGAAAATTCTGTCATTTTCACGGTGAGTTGTTAGGGACATTGTTTTTTATAATATATTTGTTTTATTACTTTCGGTAAGAAACAGTGCAATAAATATTATAAAATAAATTCATCGCATAATTTTATTACTTCGCTCGGGTCAACCTATCGTAGTTTCTTGATTTTGCATCAATCATATCTAGGTGAATATCTTTGTTAAACATTTAACTTACCTACAGAAAATGTTGTTTATAAATACTCAAATAACTAAACTTAGCTCAAAGCAAGTTTCACAGGTTATTTAGTGGTAGTTATACGATTTAATTATTTATTTTCTTGAAGTTTTAAGTTGTACAAGACAATATCCATGAGAAGTCTAGAACGTACATCCCTGTTCGTCAAAGTTTAGCCCGTAAACACAAGCATTCGTTAATCTTTATTGGTTTACTGTCAAAACGCCTCAAATATTGGTGGATAACAAATTCAAATTCGTGCTCATAAAAACAAAGTAAGAGGTCGTACAATATTAAAGCAAACCCGCAAAGTTTAATGGGAAACATCGCGGCGCCTTAATACGAAAAAGCGTTGGGTGAAAGTACAAAATTGCGAAATGAGGTTATAACAATTTTACAGGAACAAATAAATGCATCTACTCCACTGACAACATAAAATGTAACTGCTTTTAGGGTTAAATTTTTATTTTAAACATAGAAAGGGATTTTGATGGCCCACCCACGTCGTGGTTACGCGTTATCTTTAGATTTAGAGCTCATGGGCAATAATAATACGCATTGGGATGGTGATTCAAGTTGCCATCTCGTTCGGGAACAGGAGAAATGTATCATACCTTTGATTTACATGTGACATTTACGGGAATTATTGCAGCTGCGTTATTGACGCACGAATAGATTTGTATAACGAGCGCGCGGGCGCTGGGTGATGCAATTATGGATGCAGTGTTCGATCAATGATATTCTGTATATGTAAAGGTAGATACGCCATCCGTGCCTCAAAAACGAACCGCCGAAGAGAGTACAGTTTGTCCTCTTTTCTTTAGGTAAATGTGATCGAAATTCGAAATATGTGTGGTGTGCTGTCACTGCATTCGGAACACTATTTTCGAATGTTTTGTGAGTATATCACGAATCCATACTTTTAAACATCATTGTGTTCGATAGTGGGTTGTGATATACGTATATTTCAAAGAATACTTACGGTAAGAGCTAGTTATAAGGATTACGAGTAAAAAGTGCCATTTAATCCCAATTTAATGTGCTTCAAATGAATAAAGATACTTATATACTTTTTGTAAATACATATATATCATACCTGAAATATCTGAATTTTCAGCCATTGCAGCATAATATGGGTCTTCAATTAATATAGGCAGTTATTGTAATGAGAATCACATTCTTTTCGTACGATTCTCAATTAAGATGTGGTAGCAATTTGTCGCTTTGTTTCCTTTAAATTTATTGGAAATTCTATTTTATGTGCAGATTTAAAGGGGAAGCGTATATAATGAAGCGTGTCCTTTATATGTATCCTTAATTCTTCTGTGAATATTGAAGAAAAACGAGCACACTAACAAAAATAGCACAACAAAGCTAAGCACAATTTAGTTAGTAAAATTCTGAAAGCAAAAGCACTCTAATCTTGTCACCTAGCTTCCTAAAATATCTTCCCAGTGTTCTTGCAAGAACTGCAAACAAGCAATTTATTATTATGATATGTATTAAATAAATTACACTAATTAAAATTATTCAAGTCACTGTTTTTTCTAAATGCAAATATTAAATTTTGCACATTTTACAACGATCACATGACCTTTAACTTATTTTTGGCTATTTCAAATATAAAAAACTTAACATTTTAGAATTTAAAGAGAGTACAAGATCTTTATGATAGCCTATACGTCCCCAAACACCTATTTAACCTCCGATCCTGTTGCGATTTTCATAACGACAGTTGTTTTTTGTAAACAACTTCTCCTTTCCCCAGAGCGATACCTACGCCCCACGATGAGATTAACTGGAAAATAATGCGTGTCATTAGCTTCAAAAACTTCCAGTATGCTAATGGCGAAATCTCATCTGCTTGGCGTATAGAAATTAATTGTTCCCCAGGGTGAAGATAATGTTATTCGGAGATTTGACTAGATCGAGTATTCCAAGGTCTTCCAAAGTAGTCTTTAAAATATTTATGCTGATTTTGTTTGTTGGTATTATCATTATCAGCTTGTAACGTCCCACTGGAAGGCACAGGCCTTACCAGTTTCACTGTGGGGAGATTGGACCGTGACCAAGACGAGTGGCAAATATGGATTGGTTGATGGATGTTAATGACTATCATCCTAAGATAGCCGTATTTAAAATGGTATCTTCCAAAGCACGGATGGTTTTTTGTTTTTGTGATATAAGATATATATACAGGTCACTTTATAATGGTCCATTTTTCTGTTCAAATATAGGTCACGGCGTGTGGGTTTCATAGGATTTGAGCCAAGCGTTTCTTTGGCGTGTGGTACTGATAAGAATACAATTTATTGTCCTTACTTGTATTTGTCTAAAGTGTCGTATGAGGCGACTAAAAGGCAACATTTAGCGGGAAAAATGATATTAATTACACGCTTTAATTATCAACTTATCTTATAATAGGTACTCGAACCCGCCGGCCAAAAGTGGATATAAAGGCAAAATACAGCAGTGGATATAAAGGCAAAATACAGCACAGCAGCCATGATTATTTTCTGGAAATGCCGAAAAGATAAGCTTTTATTTATTTATTGTGTATCCAAAAGTGTGCCTGAAATATACTGATATGTTCTAGATAAATGAACATGATTCACAAAGCAGTCGTTTATGTTTACTCACATCTTTTAAACTATTGAAGTCCACATCTGGACATGCCTTCCCTCATTTTGCGCCTAATATCAAAGATCTTTCGTTTATCTCACCTACACTTACACTTTGCAAATGTTGTCGGCCTAAGAAGTAGAATGACGTTCTACGCTGTGCTTGCCAAGACGCGGTCTTTCTCTAGAACTCGTTTGCAAGAACCGAAAGCCGTTTTACTACAGGCATTCGTAACCGGCCACTGCTACAATTTTTTTGTAGACCTTATAAATTGCAGATGATTTACCTAACATCAAAGAATTATCTAGGCTAGGCACCTGCCCGTAATATGGTGCTTATTCGCTCGCACTTATGATACCTATTTTCACTTACATGAATGTGTCGCGTGTACTATGACCTTGTTTTGGTGTTGTTGTAAGGATTTTCTTTTAAATATTTTTTCCGCCATTGATCACTTGCAAGGTAAAAATTAAAACCCAAAACAATAGGCTTATTTATCTTCCCGAATATGTTATGTATATTGGTATAAGTGAAAAATATATATGGCCAGTACCTACATCATGTTGTACGTTTAGACAATCTCAAGAACAACAATGTTTTTAATAGAACAGTAATTAGGGTTCCGTATCTAATTGGCAAAAACAACAACAATGAAGTCTGTCTGTCCGTTCGTATGTCACACCTTTTTTCCGGAAACTAAGAAATATTCTGTTGAAACTTTGCAAGTATATGTATTCTGTAAACCGCATAACGGTTTTCACAAGAACCATGAAAACGAATAAAATATTATATTTTGTGGTTCCCCATTTAAAAATAAGTACAAAAATCGTGGTGACCATGATGTCCTATTAAAAACCGGGTGATGTGTCGTCCCACATCTGTCGGGGTAATTCATCGGCCTTTGCGCTGTCCACCTGCTTCCCTTGGCCACGCTTAAGGGGATGAATGTCGAGGGGCCCAAATAATATTTTATTTTTATTTGTTATCGTCAGTACGTTTTTATAACTCTGTATAAATTTTTATCAGGTTCGACAGTCACATAAAATGTTATATTACATTGTGTAGATAGAACTTTATGGGCTCTGGTCACTATTTGACACGCAAAGGGCCAACGTGCTGTGTAACAATATCGCGGGAAAAAATGACAAAACAAAATTCTCTACAAACAATGGATTTATAAATATATTGTTTGTAGAGAATTTTGTCCCTAACCAGGCTGACCACATTATGTCCTGAAGCCCTTCAATAGAAGACGATGGAATACGTCTTTACGACAAAGTTCGAATTATATCTACATTATATTGTTATGCAAGTACAGTATATAATATAATTAACATATATGACGCTTTCGATCTTTTTCTGAATTTATATTATTTACATTTATTTTCACATTTTTTATTCATTTTAAGAAAATAAAATTTGCGGACATTACATGTCTATGACTGCGACAGGCGTTAATGCGCCGTCATGTGTTCATATTACATAAACGCTAACAAGTACACACGCATCTTAAAATTTATTCGATATTACGTATCAACAATACTAAACCAAAAGCCTCTCAGTGAGTGTGATAAATTATATTTTAAAATGGTCCCATTGAAAAGAACTACCCCTTAACAAGTCGCCAATTTTATCCCATATACCCTTTCCCATTTTTGATAAACGAGCCGGGTGATCGGGCAGCCCGATGCCCGGAGGACGTCTCCGATAACATCTAAGCAGGACAAATTTGTATGTAACGCGGATCAGTCTGCCACCAGATAAAACCCTCCAAATGTATGTCCCCTTTATAACATGGCGGCTAGAACGGGGAAACTTGTAAGACGGGTTTTTGTTTCAGTCAGAAAATGTTCACATTTGCTATGATTGTAAAAGAGGAAAATGCGTATAACCCTTAAATTGGTGGTAAGAAAAATGCAGCTACATGAGTCATATTTATTAAATATAAAACTTAAGTCATTAGAGAGAGAGTGTTATTTATATACTCTAGTAAATATATGTATAAGAAAATGGTAAGATAAGATTCTTTATTTATTTAAGAAAATGGTTCGAAGGTCTTTAACAATAGCTTAGGTAGTTATAAGCAATGGCTGGATTACATTAAATATACTCTCTAACTCTTAGACACTTCTCAGATAATAAGAACAAACAAACATAAACGTATAAAAAGGTAAGTACATACTAATATACTCAACACAGAAAGTAAAAAACAAACAATTCATGTAGATAAACAAACTAAAAGTCTATCTGTTTGGTAATCTTTTGTCTCATGAATAGTATTTTCACGCAACAAAAATCCTTATTTACATAACCATTTCGAGAAAGGCACCGGAATCGATGCGACAGCAATCTGCCCTCTATAAAACATCCAAACTTTAAATATGAAAGGAGACAAGAAAACCGCGGCGCTTTTTCAGGACGCCCATAAATATTATTAGATAAATATGTATCATTGTCCGCTGTCACAGTTTCGAGGCTCCGGTATAAAGACGTGCTCGCGGGGGGCTACATTCAAATAGTTTCCAACACCGCGAAGGGTGAAAATTGTGAGAAACTTGACTTTGAGTCTTCAAAGGAATGCCCCTTTTGTGCTACGTGTCGATTTGATGTTAGTCATAACACGTTGTTTTTCAGATCTACTGTGTGAAATGTTGGTATTTCCTGTTCCGAACAAAATTGAGGATATTTTGCGCCGTTCACACGATGGGACAAGTTATAAAAGTAGTGCATGACCTACATACATTCTGTACAGTCACGTTTTTAATTAAACCGATTCCGTTAAACAGGGAACAAAAGTGTGTTCTTTATGCAAGTCACATATTCGCATGTGAGTTCGCTGAACGTTTTAGCGCCCGTACACCACTCTGAATTGGCGCCCAACGTAGAACTCCGCAATGTTTACGAGTTTCATTAATTTTTCAAACCTTTCGTTATTTTATTTAACAAATGCTTATGTTAGCATTATTATATTGTGCACGTGTGAATGTAGTTTCTAGGGATATATCTAGCGCAGTTACACTACAAAGAATTTATGTAGAGAAAATAAATCTGTAAGCGGATACAAGTTTATCCATCCTTTCAAAATACGGGAACATAGGAGCGTCCGACCCCGCGGAAGTCGGATGACGAATGTCCACATTTTCGCCTCGGGACGGGATATATAATGCGTAAAATTACTGCCTTCAACTGAATTCATATATTTTCCTAGGATAAGAAATACTCGTGTTTGTTTATATCAATGTAGCGAGCATATATAACTTGTTTTTGGATGTTCTGTACTGCTAAATTTTACCATCGGTTTCTATTTAATGATATTAAATGAACGGGACACCCGGTTCACTCTCTTGATGGCAAGTGACACGACTGCCCATAAAAGATGTAGTGTTGATGGAAACCAATAATGTTGTTTTAAACCGTAATAAGTATCTGCCAACTTTGCCTTGAAATACTCTCATTTTTTAAATTAGTCTACAGTATAATAGGGAAGATGCACACATTTTGTTTTTGTGTTTATTTTAAAGAAATTCATTTGGAATAGACCACAAGTATATTTAAAAATAAAAAAACTGTCATTTTCTTCATAAAAATGCTGTTTGAAATTGACAATTTCAAATTTCGCGCCAAAACGGGCTGGCGTGACGTTTAACGTCAGATATGTGAATGTACCTCGTTTTCTTCAAGGACTTTCATACTTTTGCATTTTTTTCTCGATTGTCGAGACCTAATTTATAAGAACTGATAATGTATGGATTTAATGAATTGATACTCCGGAAAAAAGCCGCGTTGACCATACTTTGTGCCAATGTGTTCATCTAATAACAATCATATTGTTTTTGACTGACACAAAACCGGGAAAAAAGAGATTTCGAGCTGTGAAGACGAATGAATTATTCCTCAAACTATTTTTCGATGCGGTGAAGACGACTATGATGTTAGAATATACTTGTTATTCTTCATCTGCTTGTATGAAAAACAAACATATTTACCTACCTAATACAAATACAATAACAAAGTTGTCTATAACTTTTTATTGTAAAGATAAGGAATCATGTTAAAAAGTTTAAAAACTTTGTGAATAGAGATGCTCATACCCATATTTTTGAATGCTAAAACAGAATAATGCTTTGACACCTGAATCAGCAATAATAAAAAATGAAAATTCTTGTAAGCATTGAAAATACACCAAGTTTAATATTGATTTATTATATTACAGTCACAAAAACATACAAACTTACACAATTATGATATAAATAAAATAATGATTTTTTAAAAAGGAAATTATTATTATTTTCTTCTTTGTTCCTGGTTCATCTTTAGAGTGTAGTGTAAGTGCCATGGATGAGGACTGCACAGGGCAGTTCCATGTGGAAATCCTCAGGGCAGCATTTTCCAAGCAGTTTCTGCTCACACTGTGATGAGTTAAAATATAACCTTTTCTTTTTGCTCACTACTTTCATTTTCATGTTTGGTAATGAAAAACAATCATTTCTGGATTATCAGTAGACATTATGCTTTGATATTTCAATAAAGTACCGTAGAAAGTCCATATTTCGCATCAGGCTTATTGTGGTTTGTAAAACTCACTTCCGACAAATATATATTACAACCATGTCAACATTCACTTTGGTAGTTTCCTGGAGTCTGCTTTTACAGTCCTAAATTTCATTTTTATTCGAAAAATGCCGATTTTGTCGTTTTAATGTTCACTTTTTACTAAACCTTTAACGTCAAAATAATATGTCATACATAGATGACGTAAATGACAGTGATTGGTGTTTTAATTTACGTTCCGTTTCAAGTAATTTCAATTCGTAATTATTTTTAAAAAACAGCGTAAATTAAAATATAAACCTTCCGGTGTCCCTTCTTTTGTGTTATTTTAACATTTTAATATCAAAATATTTATTTATATTACATTTCCAAGTTCTCTATTGTCCGGTCTCATTATATCGATTACTTACTTGGGAAAAAACGCAATCGTATGAGAATGCGATGATGAAGTAATTGCCACTCTAACTTACATTGGTTTGTATATTCTGCAATTTTCTTTTAAAATATTGTTAGTCTGTAAACAGTGGGTTCTAGGAAATAAATCTGCTTTAAAGCTGCACAGCGTGGTGGAGCCGTTGTTATTTAATAAGACACTATTTAAGGAGATAGTGTAAAGAAATTACAACCATATATTTTATCTTTCCGCCGCCCGCTGAGATATCGTCTGATGCATGGAGTGGGGCCGGGGGCGGTCACGTTCAGCTACTCCAGTTTAATTAAGCGGTGATTAAAGTTCTGCACTGGACTTCAACGGGATATAGTTTCTCAAGAACTTTGCGTGCTTGGCGCCCAACGTGTAGCTGTTTTTGTTAGTCTCTTTTTGCAGTTACTCTACCGCTCTGCGCCCATTTTATTGAACATAATAATTTGTTGTCAAAGACCGATGCGTTTGTGCATAGAATATTAAACCTTTTTATTATGAAATGTGAACTTTCTATGGTAGCTCCTTGCTTAATTTTGATGTCAGAAAACACTGTGATTATGCTTAATATGTATTTATTTTTGGTATCAAGTCAATTATTAATAAAAAATACTGTTTGTTACTACTAGTTATATAGTATCAATCAGGGGACTTATCTTATTTTTTGGAATGTCGTCTGAATATTGATTATCATCAGCTCATGTAGCGTGCTGACCGAGGGACACGAGCCTACAAGTACTACACTTCGTAGGCGTGCGCAGGTTCCTCACGATGTTTAATTTTTCTCCATCTTAAAAGCGTCGGATAAACGTACATATAATTTCGAAAATCCATTAGTACGTCGCGGCATTTGAACCTACACCCTTACAGATCGGAAGGCAACAGTCCACAACAAAGAGCCCCAGACACTACATGACGCTATAGAACATAATTTTACTTAGTATTAATCAAGAAATATGAAGTAGCAAAACTCCGAGCCAAAATATGTTAGCGAAATGTTGTAAGTGGGATTGTATGAGATCAACGCCAGCGTGTCTGCATGTTGGCTGCAAATATTCCGTAGCATAAACCTGCGAAAGTGTTGATTAAGGTGACTTCATTATCACGCAGTACGTTTCGGGCTTGAAGTGCCGTGTTAAGTGCATATTTTATGGATATTTGCCGCAAAAAAGGCGGTAGCGTCGCACGTAAGTCTTTATTAAAAATTCAAATGGCGGGGATGTAACTCGGGTGAGGGACGGGGATGGGAGTTGATCTCGGAGATCATGATTGAACATTTTATATTCACTTCGGAAGATCGATGCCGCTGATACGTGAATTATGGAGCACTATATTAAAGCTAAACAAGCTTGGGGCTCATGTCATTTTGGGGTATCGGTTTTGGGGTTAGTTTTTTCAGAATTTCTACGTGTATTCGTATTGTGCGCTGGTATTTCTTGTATCTTAAGCGTTTAGTACATAAATTCCAATATTTACGGTTATTAGTAGTGGTACTATATATTTTTATAACACCTGTCACTCCGTGATGAGTACATTAAAGAGCAAATAAAATTGTAATGGGTCTCAGTATGATTTTTATAATAACGCTTTTTTAACTTCATGTAATCAAAGATTCTCACAAAGAACGAATGAAATTACCCAAAATGAATGGGGGAGTCTTTGAACATTTTATTTAATAAGGCTTTGTGCAGCCCTTCGTACATAATTGTAAATTAATTGCGATCTCACGAAAAAGGGACCTCCTAATAGCTAATTAGACAAACGATAAATTATATTTCACAGCCTGCAGATACCTTTGGGACTCACGTACTCTTTGTGAAGCCATTAATTTGGTAAGTTATTTGGGTCATGCATTGCGTCGCTTTCTGTTTTTTTTTTTTCACCTAATTTTCAAGCAATAACAATATTTTGATTTTGGTAGAGCTGTGTTAGCAAATATTTTCAGCGTAAGTTTTTGGTCTGTGTTTCATTCTTTGAGATCACATGTCTGCTAGATTAATTACATTTAAAAAATTCGCGAAGCTCTTATGATTTAGTTTGTCATCATTGCGATGATATTAAACCTACAAAATATATAGAAAAACTTGTTGAAGTCGTAAGATCTTTTAACTGTTTTAAAAAGCATATTTGTATGATTATTTGTAGGTGCCATTTTTTAAGTTTCAAAAAACCCTCCTTTAATAGATTTCGCTGCCGGTGACGTTTAATGTTCCAGCAGTCTAGTGCTGGAATTAGTCTCTCTACCTAGCGCCAAATATCCTGGGCCTTCGCTCTCCTCATCATGTAACTCTCTGTATTTCTAGAAGTTCGGTCAGTTTAAGAAAGATATGATCACGAATAAAGATTTTTATTTCAGTTCTACTGAAACATAACATAAAAATAGAATATTAATAAATACAGCAAAACTACTCCCGACCTCTCATCTGCGATTCCTTCCGCGGAGAAATCTTAATAGACAAACAAAGAAAAAAGGATGAAATATTAGATTTCTCACGGCGGCGAGAGGTTTCAATCGTGGCTTTATTTAATTAAACATGGCCGCATGGGGTTTTCTCGTTTTTATATAAAATGCAACAATTTTCTAGTTTTATTCTCGCTGGAGTTCTGGCCAGACGTTGACTATAGCTTTATTCGTAAGGACTGAAGCTGTTCACGGTGTTATTTAAATACTAGCAATTTCACAAATTTCTTTGTCGGCTCACCTGATGGTATAAACCGTGCATTTGGAATGGTCCGTCACCTAAAATGACAGATGTTAGGTTTGCTGTACCCAGTACTTTCACTAGATACGGGGCCTTTATCCCGAAGTATAGACGTATTAAACAGGGAGACATTTTTAGTACTACTAAAAATGTCTGCGCAGTAGATTCTTTCTACTACTAGAACAAATCATGGAATTATCTTTCTTTTTTGACAGTCATTTCAACTAAGCCGGGGAAAATCGCACAAAGTGACTTCGATCCCACCACCCACTGAGCTCGCAGCGATTTAAACCCAAAGTACACATTACATTACATTTTGTTATGAAATCATTTAACGAGACTGTTAAATGATTTCATAATAAAAGTTTTACATCAATCAGCCAATGCTCCACAGATTTACAGGTTCCGCTAGTAAAGTAGGCAAAGCAAATTCCGCTCCATGCGCGCCATCTATCCCGGTTTGGGGGTGCAACGTTTATCTTGCTAAACGTTTTTCGCGTGTTTCATCCGAAATGCAACGGTGAAAGAATTCCTGGTTCCGTGCCTCGAACACTTATACCAGCACTGCATTATGTTTACTGGCCACGAGGTTGATTAAGTTGTAGTTATGAGCGTGCTGAATGGTCCAATTTTATATTACATCCTATTCAACCTATCGCAGTCCACTGCTGGACATAGGTCTCCCCCATTTCGCGCCAGATATCCCGGTCCTCCGCTTTCCTCATCCAGCCTCCACCAGCGACCTTTCGCAAGTCGTCGTCCATCGGGCCGGAGGGCGTCTACCTACGCTTGCCGAGACGCGGTCTCCACTTCAGAACTCGTCTGCTCCAACGGCCATCGGTTCTGCGACATACGTGACCAGCCCACTGCCACTTCAACTTGCTGATCCGGCGGGCTATGTCGGTAACTTTAGTTCTCTTACGGATTAAATCATTTCTGATCTTATCCCTAAGAGAGACCCCGAGCATAGCTCGCTCCATTGCGCGTTGAGTGACTTTGAACTTGTGAACCAATCCCGCAGTCAGTGTCCATGTCTCAGCTGCGTATGTAAGTACGGGTAGGACGCATTGCTCAAAGACTTTTGTCTTAAGCATTGCGGAATCGTCGACGTGAAGACCTGACGTAACTTGCCGAATGCCGCCCAGCCCAACTGAATCCTCCTACTAGCTTCCCTCTCGAAATTGTGCCGGCCAAGTTGGATGGTTTGGCCCAAGTAAACGTATTCTTGCACAACTTCGAGAAGGATGCATCGACGCATATCGGTTGTGGCATGAACATGGTCATTGAACATGACTTTCGTCTTAATAATTTTATATTACATAACTTTCACAAAATGGACGCTAACTATGCGGTGTTTTAGTTCACTATGTATGTGGATTTTTAAATATTTTTATGTCGTTTGTGACATTGTTTTGATAGGATAAAGAGATGCTGGTTCAAAATAATAATGAATACTTCTTTCGCAATCTTCTCCCATTTACTGGGGGTTAGATCTCCTTATCCTCCGCTTCCTCTGTACATAATCTTGAGCAGTACTGGCATCTGAAGTTGCTTCCTTGAGTGATTTTCGTGAACATAACAAAATAACATATATTTTTATTATAACAAACTTAAAAAAACTAAGTCAAAAATAATTATAGTGAAAATCATCCTATAAATCATTATAGGAGTTCCCAAACCAAGCAAAGCCTGTACCATGGGAAACCAATTACCAATAGATTACTGAGTTTTATTGAATATACAACTAATATGTAATTTCAATCTAAATCATAATAAATGAGTTTGTCAGTGTATGTATGTCTTTCAGTGAAGGGTTAAATCGTTGTCTTAACATCTATTATGTTATATATATATATAAATATATATCTTATTACATTTAAATTAATTCTGAAACTAATAACCTACATTACATACGTGCGAAATTATTCAATTCGAAAACCAGCCCGACCTTGCGTAAATCTCGAACAACATTTGCGGTTAATTAGCGATGTAAATTAAAAACTAACATTAGTACAGCTGTGCTAACTGAGATCTATGCTGAGGGAAAATTACCCCCTATTAAGGAGGAGTGACGTCGGACGATTTTTTCCCCATTCAAATGGGATCGGTGTGTCTGGCCTCCGTGATTAATACCGGCTGTTTGCCGGATAACCGGACGGCGAGTTATTGTCTGCGTTGTCTGGTTCTTGAATTGCAAAGCGTTTTATACTTATTTTCGTAACGCAGGTCGATACAACCTTACATATTATATTTCAAATGCATATGGGCCGAGTCGGTTACCATCACATGAGCCATTTGCTCGTTCACTCTCTACAGCACAGAAAAAAACTATTTTACTACTTACGGGCATAAATAAAGACAAGCTGTGAGCTCGTTATTATAATACTTATTAAGGTATTTAAAGGTTAATTTAATACAACTTATTTCGTGTGATTCTAATGCAATTATTAAACGTCATGAATATATGAAAATATCTAATATTTTGCTCTCAACTCTCATAATATATTCATCATAATCAATATAGAACCTTGTATGGCCACAGCTGAATAACTTAAACAGGTCCAATTGTAAACTATTAAAACAAAACTTTGGTACATAATTTTATCAGGACACTATCCGATGCTCAGGGAATGTGATACATCGTTGAAAAATGTCCATTCGGGGCCTATTCACTAAATTCGTTTCAGTTTAGTGAGATAAACGAGCTTCGTAAGGACGGTGTTCCAGTGGCCAAAAATTTTTAAATAATATTTTATTTAGAAAATTAACAAAGTACAATTTATTTGGTATGAACGGCAATGACTGCATTAATTGTTCAACTGTGTCACAGCTATTAGCGCCCACCTCCGGATAATAAAGGGCATAAGTGTTTCCAGAAAACTAAAGTCAATTATTTCGACAAACTAATTTGCCAAAATTATTTTGACAAACAAAATATAGCAACCTGACAAATAACATTTCATAATCAGCCTATAACGGCCCTCTGCAGGGCATAGGTCATTCCGCACAGCACAGCTGTGGGGAGATTGGTCCGTAGTCCAACACGCGGCCTCAAAGCGTACTGGTGGGTGTTAACGACTACCTGCCTAAGATTGTAGACGGGACCAACGGCTCCTCTTTTTAGACAATCAGGTGATATAGCCTGCAATGTCCTAACCAAACTAGGAAAAATCGCACAAGGTGATGGTTCCCTGCGGGATTTTGACGCACGATCACCGGGTATCGCTCCAGAACGCGGTGCCCACTAGAACACGGAGGCAGCTTAGTTTTGTGTTACGAAGTGAATAGGACGGTTAGGACGCTCACCTGATGGTAAGCGACTCGCCTGCCAGTGATAATGCCGCTCTGTCATGGTTAGGAGTATCATTTATCATCAGGGCGGTGTCCTTTAACCGTTTAAGTAGAAGTTGTTAATAAGACATAGTATAGCTTTATCTGTAAATGGTCTTTATCTATCCGAGATGTCCTCTGGCCGCTTGTCCGGCCGGGCGCAGGTGCCTCGATTGTTTTAGTCGGAAAACATTTACTGCGCCTTATACTAGTTGCTCCCTTAGGAATACATTAGTTTATTTATTTGTGCACTTCTTTCACCTTTGATAAAGACCGGTCTTCTTAATCTAAGGGCTGTAATTATATTAATATTAAACTGTCAGTTAAAGGTCTTTGGATACCAATTTATTTTAAGTCTGTTTTGGTAATAATAAACTTAAATTAAATTTTATTGCTCATGGCAAAATTTTCTCTCTCTGCCAAAATATGAAAGAACATTATGTATTGTGTTCGCATTTAGATTATTTTATTCCACTAAATCAGGGCCTTTTATCATTTATATATGTCATAAACATTTACGACGTTCACACTGGTCCTTCGGCCGGATAATAAAAGGTTAAAAATGTTTTATTGGGGATTTAATAATTGATTATTGGGGAATTCACTGTACCTGATATTCAAAATATAATTTCTCTCTTCAACCTGTTTCAGTGCACAGCTTGACATTGATCCTGCCCATTTTGCGTCAGATATCCCGGTTCTTCGCTTTCTTCATCCAGCCATCAGCGACCTTTCGCAAGTCGTTGGTCCATCGAGCCGGAGGGCGTCCTACGCTACGCTACGCCTGCCAAGACTCCACAAACGAATTTCTCCACTCTAGAACTCTGCTCCAACGGCAATCGATTCTGCAACATCCGTAAAATATAATTTAGTTGACACAAAATATTTTTAGGGGCTGGTTTGATTGTAAAGCGCGAATTTTTTTGTAAATTTAAGAAAATCTTGCATTAATTATTAATTGGCATTTATTCACGTTGAAACTATAGGCAACAATATTCACTCATCAGGCTGTTGGTCCAATTACAATAACTAATAAAGAGATACAAAAAAACAAATCTTATCTCGAGTCTTTGCCAACCTTGTCATTCACTCAGAAGCGAAATCGAAATTTAATGCATTATATCCGCCGGCTTTTATTGCCATTATATCTCGATTTAGCCGGCGCACAGTGCTTGAGTTCTAATGCGTTCCTCACACAGACTCACTCAACTCGTCAAGATCCCCGGAAAAGGGATATTTCATCAAATACATCGATATTACAAGTCGACGGTTTTACCTTATATTGCGAGATGCGATGGGAGTTTTCCCGATTCGATTCCTTTGTGAATTGCTTATGAATACTATTGACATATGATTTTCGAGAACTTTCTACGGTGTTGTGGGTCGAGTGGTTCTTTTGAGTCCCCGATTCGGAAGCATACGAGTAGCTCGAAAACAACAATTTACAATACTTTATTGGACGAAGTACGATGCAAAAAATGTTAATGGTTATTTGGTTTTACATTTATAAACAACTGCTGGTTAACCTAAATAACATGCGAAATAATTCATGCCATAAATACGGCTTTTGTACGCTTGTCACTTGCCCAACAGCAGCTGCGGCATTAGTCAGAAGAAAGCCCACAATTGACGGAAAGTATCATAATGACTTCAGGCGTACTGCTCACTAGTTACTAACAGCTATAGGCTACCCGCCATCTTTAACTTTTTGTCACCGCGGTTCCAGACAATGGAACATCTATTGTAGTCTTCGATTGTTTCAATATATACAACTGCGGCGGTTAAAAGTTTAACCTATTCATATGTCCGTCTCAGCCTAAACACGTTCAGTTAAATAAAATATTGCATAATGCCGTCCAAAAGGCACTCAAAAACTAATACATATGTTATGGAATATCCCGGAAGGTTTGCAATCTGCAATCGTATAACGCGAACGTCGCATCTGTTTATCCCGACTGAGTATTGACTTATTCTTACTCATATCTGTCTCCCGTGAATGTTTTGAATTCGTTGTTTATCTTTTCATTGCAACCCTTTTAGATCGATTATTTATTAGTTGGTACTATAAGTTCCCGCTGCAGGTTAACTTCTAACATCTTCTTAAGAGAATTTAATATATTAGATAAATGATGATTTAGATTTAATAAAATATCACACGTTTCAGCAAACCAAGTCTGCATTATAACTTCGTCTCATTCCAAACATTTCAGCTTAATTGAAAATAAGAACATCTGGAATGTAATCTCGCTCGCTTTCAAATAAATTAGCCTTAGCTTTTCTAGAAAGCTAGTAATAAAGACAGCTGAGACGATTTCAATATTTCCAACGTCTGTCCTTGCGGGCTTCCAACAACCATTGTATAAATCCTCAGAATGGACGATTTTATCTTTGTCTCAAAAGTAAATATCGAAGTCTTTGCAACGAGATTCTTTACCGAAGATTTATTCTGTGATAACTTATGAGGCAATAGATCTTGAACACTATTCTCGGACTGTTAGATATCAAATTCGAGCAGCGTGGTGTTGTTAGATTGTGGGGTTATCTCTCATAGTGAGTTCACTCTCATTTGTGGTTTAAAATTGACCAATGAGTCAATACTGTTGTGTGTTGAGATAATGCAACAAAAAGTGACCTCACTAACCATGATTGTACATTTCTATATTGAGAACTTTCTTAATGCCTCAATACCATTATTGTTGAGATGAGAAAATACCTCTCATTTCAAGGAGTTGTAAAATGTAGATTCTAATGCTTGACAAATACTTATTATCGACATCATCAGCTCATTAAACGTCCTCACCGAGTGGCACGAGCCTACTCTACACCTACGGGTGTTTAGGCCTTAGTCATACACGCGGGCCCAGTGCGGATAGGACGACTTCACGCATAACTTTTGAATTTCTTCGTAGGCGTGCGCAGGTTTCCTCACGATATTTTCCTTCACCGTAAGAGCGTCGGATAACGTACATATTATTTCGAAAATTCGGAGACATATTGGTACATGGCGGGATTTTACCCTCAGCCCTCCCGGTAGGAGGGCAACAGTCCACATCATTGAGCCACCGACACTCAAATACTTACCATGCTTTTTTCAAATTAATATGCACAATCGACATACGATAGCTTCTATTCCATTGAGTCTTCGTATAACAACTTTATCCATGTACTCAAATCAGAATCAAAAAGTCTTTATTCAGTTTAGGTCCTTACAGAACACTTATGAGTTACTGTTACCCTTGATCCTTCGTGTAAGACTACGATTATATACCAAATGCGCCTAAGTGTAGAAAGCTCGGATAGTTTACCGTATTACGCCTTCATAGACGAACGGAAGTAAGGCCACACATCACAGCGTACATAAATCGCAGTGTGTAGTAAATATTACTCTAGTAATGAAGTTTGCCGTAGATATAAACATTGTATAGAAGAGCAAACTGTTGATTTACTTTTTTCAAATTGTGACGTGCATAAAACGGGTCTGATATGTAGTTTCGAATGCCGTTGCCGCGAAAAAATACATACGCCCTTGCGAAAAGCCGTTGTGTCGAAAAACGCTAACTCGAATGACGGACTCGCGAACACGCTGTCACGAAATACTTTTTACGTCTAGACCGCTACATCGATAATCATGGTTTCGAACTCGATTTGTTGTTATTAGAGTATACATTCGTATAGCCTATTCAAATATGTCGGGTACTGGGATAGAGCTTACGATATATCGTACCCATTTAAAACACGGTTTTAGAATAATTTATTTTAATATGAAAAAATACGTTTTGTTTTGACGATTCAAAAGTATCTTCAATTATTTGTTTCAGTAAAGTTATTTTTTAATTTGAATTCAAGCCTCAACTATCATGCAATTTTTGTAACATTGCAATAATCATCGTAGATAGCCTTTTTAATGTAAAGTGTATAGGTACTGTCTTTAAAGTACATCAATAAGCCCAAAGAATCATCACATTATTTTTCTAATTGCTAACAAAATTATTTAGGTTACAAATAACGATGTCTAGCTTTACTGCCGGTCCACCTGCTCACCAGACTTTTAAAATTCCATTGAGTTTATACCAGTGAGAGTTAATATTAAAAGCATAGTTGATATTGTGGGGGAAGTTGTGATTAGATTGTAATAGCCACGCATTACTACCTCATACAAGGTTTTCCTCAGTTATTATTACTTTATGAACAACAATGCATGCATGTCCCTTCTAGTAATAAGATTCAAGTTCTAGTGTACGAGTACGCTCTCTGATAAAGAGGCAATCACATTAACAAGACTGCGACATATGGCATTGTGTTCACGCTGAGTATGCGCCCTTACATCTAGAGAGTACTCGATATGACTTGATTGAATTTGTACGGTCTACAAAAGATTTGAAGTAAATTGAAATTAGTTTACCCTTGGACCGCTAAGAACCCAGTTTTCCATATTAATAATGTCTAGTTTTGAACTAAGCACTTTAAATAATAGTAATAAACTTTATTTTCAGATCGGTATCCATAGTTAATATTGTTACTAACAAAAAATGAGTCTCCTTACTTGAAATAAATAATTTTACCATGTGGTAGGCTTGATATTGAGTCCTCTAGGTTATTCAACGCAAATCAGAGAAAGATGTTATTCGGTATAAGGGCTGTAGTGCACTATTATTTTTCAGTAGGATGTAAAGTTACTGGGCATAAGAGACATAGCCACAGTAGCGTTAGACGCCCTCCGACCCGATGGACTAACGACATGCTAAAGATCGATGGTAGAGGCTAGATGGGAAGAGCGGAGGACCAGGACACCTGGTGCGAATTGGGAGACCTATTTTCAGCAGAAGACTGCGGTAAGTTAAAGAGAAGAAGAGACATGTCGTCTGTGTTGTCGGATAAACAGCGCATAGCGGTGGTGACTGAAGTAATTACTATTAACAGTTATTAGTTGACTTCAACACGCGTATCAAATGCTATTAGGTAAGCTAACTTGTCCTGTTCTCTCCAGTAGATAAAAATACTCAAGAATTTTAAACAACTGACAAGTTAGAATTTACATATCTAGCAAGTTCACATCTTAATCAAATTAACACATACTATGAAATGCTTCTACCATGAAGCCTATAGAAGTTTCTACTAAGATGTTGCACTGGGTACTTAACTTCACTCACCAATTTCCCAGCCAGCACTAATAACTCCCGTCGCCCGGCGCATTTGGCTTAAATTATAAAGCTTATTAAGCATTGTTCCCTTGCGAGTGCTGCTACACTCGTACAGCTTTAGGTCAGCCGCACACTCCGAAGACGAATTAAATTATTTAAATTTATTTATAAAATCGAATACATATTTTATGTACTTTTTTCGTTGGCCATATGTCTATACCGATTAACAAGGCGCGTGGCGAATGCAGAAGTCAGCCTTTGACTTTTGAAAACCCGAGAAACATAACACAATAGATAACATATTTGAATCTGATTGATACCGTCTCTGCTATCATGTCAGCCATTTGCTCATTTAAGCTTCAAGATACGGTCATCATCATCAGATCATTAAAACGTCCTCACCGAGGGACGTGAGCCTACCCGTAAAAGGTGTACAGCCGTTAGACGTCCACGCGGGCTCAGTGTGGATTGGCCAACTTTACACCTAACTTTTGAATCTTTTCGTAGGCATGTGCTGGTTTCCTCACGATTTTTTCTTCGATGTGAAAGCTTCGGATAAACGTACATATATATTTAAAAAATTTAAAAACACTTTGGTACATGGCGGGATTTGAACCTGCCATCCGATCGGAAGACAATAGTCCACACCAATGAGCCACCGACGCTCTTGGAATTTTATTACAAATGTAACGTAAATGTTGTAAGGAGAAGGTGTGATTTATCATCAGTTTAACTGGAAGGATGGTAGCTAAGACCACTGTATAGATCATAACTCGACTTTGCGATGATAATGATCGTTGTCTACATTGCTGGACTGTGTGCTGGAATTGCGTTAACAAGACAATAATAATAATGTTTTACATATTTCATTATTCAATAATGTGATAAAAATAATGGTTTGTAGTCCAAGGCGATTTTAAAATAAAGCACCTTCGTATATAACATATTATGTACATATAATGAAGAGTCTAAGCATGTACCACTTTTTATCTTAGGTGTTTCGACGCAGTGTGTGCCGGGCCTTAACTTACTTCTATTATTCACATGGAGCCTATGCGCCTACTACAAGAAGGGAGCACAACATTTTGACAAATTTCCTTTTAGATGACGTTTTGAAAATTGTCTTACGGTAGACGTTAAAATGACGATTTCAAGAGGGTGGATGATGGATGTGGGCTGCTCAGGACCAGGGTGGATGGCGCTCATTGTAGGAGGTCTATGTTTTAATGTAGTATACTTTAAACTAGAATATAATGTAATGTATATTCATTTTCAAAATTATTATTTACACAAATGAACATTTTATAAAAAAAAATATATTAAATAAATGTAGTGACCCCTTTAATAACGTAATATTAATCTGCTGAACTTATTTTCTTTGAAAATGTAAAAACAGTTATAAACTTATAAAAAAGCTAATATAAGTTACTTTACGAAAAAGGAATATAATTATAATTTTATAAAATTTAAAAGATCTGTGGTAAGTAACACAAAATTGACAACATTGACGTTTTAAAATATATTTACATAATATCTTAAAATTACTCATTAAATTCCTAACACCATTTGTATATTATATTACCAATGAATTCCGGTGTTATATCTGAAAGTAAAAATCAGGATAACCAATCTGAAGAAGGGAATGATGACAGCCAAACAACCAATGCTATTGGTTGCTCATTGAATCCAGAAAAGAAATCTTACAATACGAATGATTTAAAAATGCTGGATGTGAATTCTGCTGATGAAATTAGGTATTATGGATACTTATTTATCTGATAGCTTATTTTTTTTATTTACCTGGCCGTGTGTATAATTATTAATGCCAATACGCACGCTTGTAATCCGTTATTGATGAGAGTCGCCCATTGCTCAGTCTACTCAGAAATGAATTAGTTTAAATGCATAGGGCATTAGATGAACTTTCCTTGCCTTGATGGTACTTTCATAGTCTTAAGTCCTGGACAACATCGTTAAATACGATATCCGTTTCATCTTCTGTAATTGCAGACAAGCGATGAAAGCATTGTTAGCTGACAAAAGCTCCCAACATGTGTTCGAAGATGCCAACACCGAACCTGCCTGCCTTGCACCGAAAACTAATATTGAAATTGAAACAAAATCTGTCACGAAACTTCCGGGCTCTGCGCCGAGTCAAAACTCCATCCGGATGATGCATAAGGACGTTCAAATTGAAGCGAAAGACAATCTGTTTCAATGTATAAACCCAAATGACGACAAATGGTCTGCCAGGGAGTCTAGGAGAAAGAGACCCGGAAGACCTCCAAAGGCTGGAACCTCGAAGAAGATAAAGAGGCCAAGTGTGACAGCAATGTACGTTGGGAAATTGTCAAATGTGGTACCCTTTGAGCGACGACGTTACTGTTCCGAAAGTGAATCTGATGAACTAGACTCATTGGTGATTTTTTACTAATATTCCGTATTTGTTTTTTGAGATTATTGTATTTTTTTAATATAATTTATTGCAATCAATTGTGGCTATATTAATACTATAAATTATTTCTTAATAAGCAATGAACGTCCATTGCTATTTCAGACTTCCAGATTTTTAAGAAATCTTTTTACACCAAATAAAACAACAATACAAAGTGTCCCAATCTTCATAAGACATTTCCATGGCTGAGTCGATTACATATCAGGTGATTAATTTTTATTCTTACTTATCCTTGATAATTTGAGCTTTAAAGGCGATATAGGCTGGCTTTGTCATAAGAAAGTAATGAAATATGTTACTGCAAATGCGTTTACAATCACGTCTTTCGCTGGTGCATAGTAACCAGATCATATTAATTACAATACCAATCGCATAATCTATATCCACCATACATAAGCGAGGTGAAAGTACCGCTGACGAATGTATCAAAGTCGCCTTAAAGTTAAAAGGTGACTTAAGTTTTTTCAGTACCTTTGGTCTGAAACCAAGTTATTTGAATAGAAGCAAATAAAATTTAAGTAGGTTAATTATGTTAGTGGTCCTGAATCTTAGCCAAATTTATGCTCCTAACAAATCTCCATGTTTCGGTGCTCAGGCATCGCTTGGGGTGTATCGGCCTTATCGCGTTCCTGCAATCTCTTAGCGGATCGTATCATATCGGAAATTGAATTTCCGATTGGCGGTCTCACCAACCAGTAATGGACGGACCGTGAGTATGATGGATACAAACAGAAGCGTATTTCGAGTGCCTTGTTGTGGAAATTGAGGGGTATTGATGTAGTCGTTACGACGTTGATTTTGTTTTACTTGAAATCGAATCTTGGTTCAAATATATTTGTGGTTATAGTTTTTTTAACTATAAACTAGAGATGTTTGAGAGTTCATATTTGTGTTGGTGTCTATTCGCGGAATATATGAATGGGTACTGTCATATATTACCTTTATTATATTTAACTCTAGTAACAGTGCCTTAGTAATTAGAATTCAAGCCTTTTCTATTTATAACCAAATGATTGAAATACTGTGATTGAACATTTCTATGTGACAATTAGTCTCTAATACACTGATCCAAATCTATGACCACTGGTATCTTTCGTACGGACCGTAGGCGACTTGCAAGTCTCTGTGTTTTGTTAATATCATAAAACGCAGACTGGAATTCAAAAAAATATAATACTCAATAATTGTTTTCTATATCCGCAGGTTTATGAGTAGGGATATAGGGAAATGGCGTATGAAGATAACGGGAAGTACTCCAAATATTGTTATTAATTCCATTTGTCTTTTTCTGTGTGAAAAACGAAAATCACTTCAGTTATCCCTGGTGCCTGATCGTAGTCAAGCAATAATACTAAATATTATATATGTATTACATGATATACTGTATATCCCTGCTAAGACCGTAATAGCTCATATAATATTGTGTGCCTAAGCGTCTTGGCGAGATTAGGATTTCGCCTAACGCAGCGTTTAATTTTGCAAGCTTTGGGATAGTACCTACCAGGCATACAATGATATTCTGTATATATAAAGGTAGATATGCCATCCGTGCCTTAAAAACGAACCGCCGAAGAGATTACAGTTTGTACTCTTTTGTTTGGGTAAATGTGTTCGAAATATGTGTATGTGTGCTGTCGCTGCATTCGGAACACTTTTTTCGATTGTTCTGTGAGCATATCACGAATCCATACTTTTTTTACATCATTACCAGGCATATCATAATATGTATAGTATGTATCTATTGTATGTATACAATATATCGATTGGCTATTGTGTAACGTATAGATTGTTTTGGGATGTATGTAACGTTTCCCAGAAGCAAGTAAACCTTGTCAGTTGGGAGTGTTGGTTTCGTGGACTCTTGTTTATATAATTTTCTTAAATGTCATAGTTACGGTTTCATATATGAGACGGTAAAAACATACAAGTCTTACTATACTAAAGACAGCACATTAGCTATGAATGAGCCCAGTACCTCTACATGGAGGTGATAGGGCAGATGTATTTCATTCATTCATGTTATATTATTTAGAACCGATAGCCGATGGAGCGTAATGGTTCTTGGTCGGCGTCCATATAACAAAAATAGATAGACTGACTAATTAGTTCAGGTGCCGGGTAGCCGACGTACGATGATTGCTATTTATCAGCAGAGTACATATTAGGCTGCAATGATGATGGCGAAAGAAAGATCCGATAACTACTACTACCTACAACCACAAAAATTCCACTGCTGGAATAAGCTCTCTCTCTATTCGGCTTCTATCATTGTGGGTGTTTGACCGTAATTAGCCGAGAAGTTTCTGAGGTTGGCTCCAACCTCAAGAGTTGTAAGTTAGGATCCGACATCCCAGAGCTCTGATAAGCATTGCTCAAAATAATCAAGTTTGACAAACTATCAACCTTATACCTTGACGACAAATTTGGTGTTGCGCTTGAGACGTCGACTGCAACACCGAGGGTTCTGAATTCGATCCCCGGGCAGTACAAACATTTGTATGCATGAACATGTCTGTTTGTAATGGTCTGGGTGTTTTTATGAATAATATGTATGTTTTTACAAAAAAAAATTTATAAGTATCTTTTTCAGTTGTTTTGTACCCATAAACAGGCTTCACACTTGACTTGGGGCTAGATGGCGCTGGGTGAATGTCAGTGGATATTTATTTATTTTTTATTTATTCGAGGATATAGAAGACGAACAATCCTTGTGATTTAATGAAACAGTTGCTAACCAGGACTTCTTCGCCTTTTTCGAGAGAAGTTTTTTAATCATGAACAATGTGTTCCCTCATTTGGGAGCAAACTTAGTTTAAATTACACGAACGGGACAGAGGCGGACAACTGTTTAATCACTTGTTTTGATTACGTTACTTTTGTTCGTTACTTGTGTTCGGGATCGGAGGGTTGACGAGACCTGTAGTTTATGGGCTGTATATTTAATCTTGCTTGGGACATAAAACGGGGACTGGAATAATGCTGGTAAGTGCTGCCTGTCCATTCACGATAACGTGTTTTTACTGCTGGTAAAATATAAGCTGAATTAGCAGTTTGATCTAATGGCTAAATATGAAGTACTTACTTCTCAATTAGAAAGAAGACTTAACTCGTTGTTTTTAACTTGTAAATATGCGATACGAATTCATTATCAGTGCAGTATTTTTTTTCTCGTTTGAACGGAGGCCTTTAGCCAGCGTTCCACGAGGTTGAAGTTATCAGTTAAACTTATTTAAGAAAGTCGTAGTAAGCTATAATTTATGTGGTTTTTTGTTGTTAAGTGAACGGGTGGCCTGTGTATAGTGGCCTGCCCATAAAAGATACAGTGTTAAGGGAAATTAATGTAGTCATTATTTACCGTCAACACTGCCCTGCGCCCGTCACCCGAGTCGACTGGTTTCTTATACTTGGTAATGTTACTAGCTACAGTGCATGACGAAGGTCTTTGACCAGTGTGTGTTGCCAGTTATGACATACGGAAGCGAAACGTGCTCGCTCACTAAGGGCCTCTTGAATGGACTCAGGGTTGCTCAGCGTGCTATGGAGAGGGCTATGTTAGGTGTCTCCCTACGCGATAAAATCCGAAACGAGGATATCCGTAAGAGAACTAGGGTGACCGACATAGCCCAGAGGAGTAGCAAGTTGAAGTGGCACATAGTGCGTAGAACCGATGGCCGATGGGGCGGAAAGGTTCTCGAGTGGCGTCCACGTACGGAAAGCGAAGCGTAGGCCGACCCTAACCAGATGGACGGATGATTTGGTTAAGGTGGCGGTAGCAGATGGATGTCAACTGCAAGAGATCGGTCCGCGTGGAAATCATTAGGGGAGGCCTTCGTTCAGCAGTGGACATAATTAGGCTGTAATGATGATGATGATGATGACAGTGCATGAAGGCACACAGATTGCAAAACACTCCTATTTTACGAGACGATATCTGGCACTGCTGTGGTACCTAGACGACTCAGTATCAATTCGACCACCTAATAAAATGTAGGCACCTATGTTTCAAATACATCTTACTTTATATCTTTGGGATTACAATATACTTTCATGAATTAATTTAAGTTGTGTAGACTTTGTAGATACCCTGCGGTCTTGCTTTTTCAGTTGTTTTCACGTTGAAGCACGCTCCGCTTGCTTTGCTATAATAATGAATTAATTAATGCATCGCTCAGACAAGTTCGTAGACTGCCACGAAACTTAAACCTCCAGACGATTGGTACATAATGTATGCGATGTCTGCTTGATGAATTCACGAAATTTAAATCTTATTCCATTCGCTTAAGATTGTTAATTAATGAACGGTTGGTGGGTTCCGGATGAGTCGTGTAAGATATTGAATGTTTTTATCTATCGTTTATTAATTAAAATCGGCCAAATTTATGTATCTTTCGACCAGCTGCACTAATTGGATGATTCCTTTATTTGTGTTTGACACTTCTAGGGCAAGTTTTACATCAAATTTAACAAAAAACCGTATAATATATGTATTTTTATGCATGAAGAAAAAAGAGATTATTTCGATATTACAAACAGACACTCAAATTTTATTTATATGTAATAGATTTGAAGAATTTGGAGTCCTTACACCTTCCGAGACTCGTGTATATTTAAACAATAATATTATAGCCCGTACTGACCGTAATACGTTGTCTTTCTCGGACCCAATACCGGATGCCTTACGGTCCACATAAAACATCCCTTCAGCGAAATAATACGTACTCAATCCAGGCTTTTTTGGGATATGAAAAATTGTTTACTGCGCCGTCGACACGCGACGGTATCCGTACTAAAAAACCCTAATTTCCTGCACCCTTTCATTTATATCCCGACAATCTGGAGGTCTGTAGCTTATTTATAGGGGTCTGGTCCTTTGATGGGCGGGCGTCAGAATGCGTAATGATAAAGGCTGTAAAAAAATGGACAGTCTTGCGACTGGAATATGCGACTTTTCGCGAGTCTTCATATATGAGGGAAGTTTTCTGGCAGTGCACGTGTAAAAGTTGTTAGTTGTTGATAGGTTAGTTATACTTCTTAAAGTTTTTCTATTTTTAAGTGGAAACTAGATTAGTTTTTTGTCCCATTAGTTAACCTAGGACGACAAACTGTTAAATTCCATATGTTTCACTATTGTTTCCTTCGAACACTTTCAAAAATTAATCAGTAGAAAGTTTTTAAAGTTTTAGGTATTAGTATTATATATAGGAATTAGGACTAAGTATTCTATCAATATATCTCGCACCTGCTTTTTTTTTAAAATAATCGTACGGAACACTTCCATCTCGATTTCTACTTTAAGTAGTTTTACACTAATGAAATGTATATTTTTTAAGCAAAAATATTTATTTTTAAAGTACCACTGCTTTTATCCATTTACGCTTGTCGTCCGTCTGTTATATTAAGACAACATGTCACAATGTACACATATAGCAAGTTTACGAGTGTCAGTTGTCAGTTGAGCGAGACTATGAGGCGTTATCGGCGCGGGGGCTTTCTCCGGTTGCTTGAGGCTTTTGCACTGTCGGCCCATGGGCTTAAGTGGGGCAAGTGTGATGATACATATAAACTACGTGCTTATTTGATCTTGCTAGATTCTAAAAGAAGAATTAAGTAGAAATAAATAATATTTATGTTCCTTAAAAATCATAATATAGGAGAAAAATAACATGAATATAAACAAGTGCCCAATAGAAGCGCTAAGAGTAATCCAGGACGCTGTGTTCAGTGTAGCTGTGGAAAGTATAATTATTGGATAAAAAATATTCTAAATAAATACAAAACCTATCGTACTTATTGAAATCATGTCTACGAGTAGAGAAAATAGTAATAGAAGTATAAGTTCTTATCGAGAAGGTACAGGCACATATTTTATTTATTTAGCTGTACAACTACTGACAAAAATGTTAACTATAAAGTTTTATAACTCACCAGTTTTGCCCCGCGGTATTACCCGCGATCAGATTTTTCCCGCAGTAAAACGTATCCTATGTCCAGGGTTATGTTTGTATGTGGTCAGTAAATAAACGTACACTCTCACGAGCTTTCCACACAAACAAGCGCATATACTTTCACACTAATGCCACCTTGTGTATTGTCTATAGATGGCAGAACTCTACTTCTGTTAATAGACTCAAATCTTATTTTTATTAACTTTCAGTAATTGTAATTGAACGACGATAGCTGCCGAAACCGAATCTAATCCGTCTTTGATATAATTTAATGTTTCAAATGCCAAATGATAATTAACTTATTTTTTAAGGTATGTGACGACTTATGAATTAAGTTCACAGATTAAAATAGTGCCTTAGTTTTTACACGGTGTGTCTCGCCATCCATCCCATTACACAGAAAAAGGTTAACTATATTACGATGTCTTTAATGCGACAAGGTAGCAAATCTACGATCCAAATCAAAGTAAGATAAAAAATCGTTGGGCAACTAGCCATGGATAACGATATACTAGTTATTTCTTCGTTAAAATCTGCATCGCTTATCATTTGAATTACGTCTTACCAAATGAATATGCTCCATCTCGAAATAAGTACTACAAGTTACACAAATTAATAACCAAGTTTCAATGACCCCCTTGTGTTGACCATCAATAATTCTAATCCCAAATTAAAAGGCGCAATCCGCTTCTTCGAGACTATAAATTTTAAAGCCATTTTTCTCAAGCCGTAAGCCTCTCTTATTTACTCGTATTTCCGCACTTTTTAATGTATTAAATGAGACCTTTCACGAAATCCGTTCAAATTACTTTCAGACTAAATTGAGGGTGGCCGAGTGAATTTTAAAAGCTGGATTTAATTATGTTTTCCGGGATAAAGGAAAGGGTTCCCGAGGAATAATTGCCGCGTATTTTACTTGGTCGGTAATTTTTGTTGGGTAATATAGGTGATTATGATTCGGGAGGTATTTAGAACTTTATGGTTCATTACTCTGTCGTTAAGCGTCTTAAGGTATTTTGGACGGCTTTTCTAGTATGAAAGATCTTATTTTTGATTGTTGTTTTACGGATTTCAAAAGGCTTATATATAAAAGTTCAGTAACATAAAAGTGAGTACAGGAGATTGTTATGCTGAATTTCCGAACTTAGTTTCGACTTCAGTTCCTAGAAAATAGAACTTAAAAAAAAATTAAGACTGCTCATATTTACTACAATTTACTGCAGACGTTGTACGACATGAGATAGTTTCGTGTGTCCTTCCTGAAATGACCCCGCCAACATAAAAAATATTCGGGAAAGTCTGTTTGTCTCTAATGATATTCTAATTAATGCGCATTATTTTAGTGTCAATTAAATCATCATCATGAGCTCATTAGTCCCCACCGAGAGGCGCGAGCCTACCCATATAGGGTGTATAGGCTTAGTCGTCACGCGGGCCCAGTTTTGATTGGCCGGCTTCTCGCATGCCTTTGAATTTCTTCGTCGGCGTGCACAGGTTTCCTAACGATGTTTCCTTCACCTTAAGAGCGTCTGATAAACGTACATTTAATTATCGAAAAAAAATTGGTACGTGGCGGGATTTGAACCTGCACCCCGGATCGGAAGGTTCACACCTATGAGCCACCGACGCTATTAATTGGTTTATTTACTTAAATAATCGAAAAAATATATTTCTATCAAAACCATAATTTATTCGTTCCATAAAAATAAAAGTTTTTTATTCAAATTCACGGAATTGTACTGAGGACTGGTTTAAACAATACTGAAATGTTCACTAGAAAATATAGGACATCTTAATGCATTTTTTTTATTCCCCTATATTTTTTTAGGTTGTACATAAAAAACCCCACAACCGAGTATTTTAAGTTACCCCTTTCCTTTATTAGACGTGCGTTGTGTTTTATGTAATCGCTTGTTGTAACAAAGCGATGTATCAACGTCACAGGCTGTTGAAAGTACAGAATAAAATATGAAGTGCGTCTTTGCGTCGTATTGTTTTACCTTTCTTCCAAGATAAGGCTGTCCCGCTCATGGCTGGTGACGGCACTTGCTTGGAAACATACGTGTATGTATCGTACTTTGGAATATTTTTTATTATCTTAAGGTATATAAATATGGCTTTTTGTATTTTATTATAAACTCAGTACTTTATTTTTATCGAATTTATTTCCTAATTTTTGCACAGCCCAATTTCTCAATATTATGAAGTTATCCTCTATTGAAGGTTGTCTGGAAGAAATCGCTCTTTAGCGATAAGACCGCCTTGTTTGTACATTTTATGTTCTGTCTTTGGTGTTAACTTGTTATGTGTTTTATGTGCAATAAAAGTTTATTATTATTATTATATGGCTCATTGCTGTGGTCAATTCCTTTCCCTGGGCGGTCTGGAAAACTATGAATAGACTGCGAGCAGGTGTTGTGAAATCGGGTAATATGGGGATATTCCAGTAGCTTGTATGACTGTGGTGAATGGAATACCTATTGTCTTGCCCGAAATGTCCGTCTTCGTGCGGTTTCAGAGCGAATGGTAGGGCGATCAAAGTGTCCCAATATTGGTCGCATTGTCATATTTAACTGTGAATTCATATCGAATTCATAAGAAGAAGACAGGAGGGTTTAGTCGGTAGGAGTCTGATATAACTGCTCGTTCCCTCCAGAATAGGCCATGGATACTTCCAATGCAGGATTCTCTTCTATGAAAAAATGGACATCAGGCCAAATTATATTAGCATTCTCCATATAGGTTTTTCCGCTGTTATTATAATGTGTATTTGTAATTTTTTATTTCGGTCGAAATTGTTATGTGAAACGCTAATAAATTACTTTCGTTTCATTTCTGACGAAAAATGGCTTTTCCGTGTGCTTATGAGTTCATGTTAACAATATGACGTCATATGTAAAACCCCTTAAAGGTATAATGTGTTCCGATTTATTGTTACAAATGTTTTTGGTCCGTATGTCTCAAGTTGAAGGTTGGACATGACAGGCCGAGATAACGCCTTGACAGGAGAGGGTGATGTAAGATACCATCCTGTGTTCACCCTTCCCGATGGAATTTCACATTGCGATGGTTTAGGATGTGACGGAATTCGGAGATGCTGTCGATCCGTCACTGATAGTGTTCGAGTATAATTTCGATATTGGATAAAATAATATTTTTATAAGCTTATATGTATGGTATAGTTTTTCCTGTATCTATGCTGTTCTGTTTATATTTTTGACGACCTGTTTGGTGTAGTGGTTGAGACGTCGCTACTACACCAAGGTTCCGGGTTCGATCCCGATTAGTACAAACATTTGTGTGCATGAACATGTCTGTTTGTATTGGTCTGGGTCTTTCTATGTAAATACGTATTTACAGAAAAAAGTATGTAAGTATGTTTATCCGTTGTTTAGAGCCATATTACTGGCTAAACTGCTAGTTTGGGGCAAATTGGCGCTGCGGGTATGTCAAGTGATATTTATTTGTATGTTAATAGTCTGAGTGTTTCTATTTTTTGGTTTTGAATAATAAATGTAAGTAGTATCGTGTTCGTTTTATTAATTTTGGTAGATGTGTTGAGTGTATTTTGCAATCCATTTGGTGTAATGGCTGAGACGTCGGCTACTTTCCCCGATCCTCGGGCAGTACAACGTTTGTGTGCATGAATATGTCTGTTTGCATTGGTCTGGTGTTTCTTTGTTAATCTGTAGGTAAGTATGTATTATTAAAAAAAAAATAAGTACTGTTTATCAGTTCTTTAGTATCCATATCACAGGTTATACTTTTTGGGGATAGATGGCGCTTGTATGAATGTCAGTGGATATTTATATTTTTTTTTAAATAACGTTAATTTGGTATCGTTAAAAAGTATGAGACGTTACTCATTTACTGTCATAGCTTGAACTAACTAAAAAGTAACTTACGCAAACTAACAATAGCAGGTGACAATTAGCTTCCATAAGAAACTTAGCCAACGTTGCTACTAAGTTTAAGTGTAAAATCAAATATTGCTCTGATGTGAGGTGTTACTGGAGTTGCAGTTTGTGTTGGAAGATATAAATGGCGACCGAAGGTACATAGCAAACTTTATGAAAGTTAGGAAATAGTTATCTTAAAGTTCAACGCTAGTGTTGTTCGTGGATTTTACATAGTTGAGTAGAACTTGATTCAAAATCAAGTCTTTCACTATCGTGTTATGAAAAACTACTTTGATTACTTTAGTTCACGTTTCTATACGAGTTCTTGAACAATTCTTTGGTTTTGCTCACTACTACTTTTATCTGGAAAGATTATTTGCATTTTCCTTCACTTACGATTCACCGTAGTGAAATTTTGAAAACATGACAGGTGCACAGACTTGCTTGAAAAATCAGATTAGAAAATATTTATATATTATCTTTGTGTTTGCAATTCAGAGAAAACTAATGTCAGGTGTTTAATCTGCATTGTACAACAAAACGCTGTCGTTACAAAAAAATAAACCGGTCAAAGAAATTAAATGCACGTTGGTAAGATATTTACTGCGAAATAAAATATACTTATTAACTTGATGAAAGAAAGCCTCATACAATATTCAAGTCGCTTGATGTGTTGATTGAAGGCAGTCAAGCCGTGAAATATAGCATTATTTCTAATTCTATACACAAGTAATATTGAAGTTTGTGTGTAAACAGTAATTTTATATTCTGCGTGAACGCAAGTATACTGTGAACAGTACCAAATTCGTATATTATGGTCCAAAAAATCTTAAGGTTATAGTCATGTATTATATCACCTGACGCATTAAATGTGTCACCAAGTCTTATAACAGATCTCATAATCTGATTGATAAATTGTAACTTACATGTCTCATACAGACGAATTGGCAAGCTTGATCGGAGTGATGCCATGACTCATAGAAAACCGACGTGGCGAACTAGAAAGAAATAAATATTTATTTGGTGCAAATTAAAGTCAGCTGCGTGCACTCCATATATGCAAATAAGCAGTGCATACCTGTGCGTCCAGACAAACTCTGATAATCGCCAACATATTAAATGATTCCAACTTACACGCCCATTTTCTTCTTCAGATCGGAAACCATAGGCAATCTGCTGTCATCAACAGCACTCAATATGGGAAAATTTAAAGTTATTTATTTTTTGCGATTAGTGTCACTCATTTGCATACCCACTCATAATCTCTGGGTCAGTGTTGAAATAATCTCTTTTACTAGCTAGTGAAATTACCGGGTATAAGAGACAACATCTGTTGTCTCGGGTGACGGGCGCAGTGCAGCATTGAATAACTGTCTATCAGTTGTTGGTCTCCTTTAATGCCGCTCTGTCATGGTCTGGCGTATCACTTACCATCAGGTGAGCGCCTGAACCGTCCTGTTCACGTATAACATAAAAAAAAGATCGCTGGTTAATTTCAATCATACTAAGCCTAATAAATCTTCTGTTATACTGCCTTTTGTAAATGATCATCATCATCATCTTAAAGTAGAATGTACTTGTTATTATGTTGAGCGTCAAATAGACCGCCTGCGCCTATCATGTAATCACTCTCCAAAGGACGACATATTAATTGTTAGATTCAGTTTCGCAAAGCTTGATTTTGATCTAGTCAAGCGGTCGCTGTTATTTAAATAGCTCACTGGGACTCTCTCAAACAGGAATTTGAAGTCGATTAAAGATGGCGTCCGGATGTGACCCGGAAAAGACCGGGCCTAAGTGCCTAAGGGCCTCAACGGACCTTTAATTCCCCGCAAGTACATTATACAAGCCTTTGGTGGTAAGTTAATGCCCACTGAAGGGACAAATGCAAAGGATCAAAGGACTTTCACATCGACATGCAAAATGTATGGAAACATTGGATTCACATGTAACGGAAAGGGCTTTGGGTGCTTTTTGTCAAGCAGTTTTACGGTTGAACGGTTTTGAATATTGATTGGAATGTAAGTTTGTAATATTAGTAAATATAGGACAGTAGAAATAGTAGGTACTTCGTAAACTTACCCATTTCCGCCGCCGTAAGTTATTGCTTGGATAAATCATGTTCCTGGTTAAGAAGTGAAAAAGGTGAGTATACTGATGGAAAATGCACATAAAATTTTACCTACCACAAAATTTCACATTAAAAGACAATACAATTTTAGGTTTTACAGAAAAGAAAATTAATAAGGACAGCAAAAAATTCAAATATAAAAAACTTTTTTAAAAAATAATGGTCAAAAGGACCCTATCTCTGCTTGTGCTGCCGTGTATCCATAATTTAATTGTACAAAAGTGACCACGGCAGCGCTGTAAATCAGTTATACTTTTACCACCAAGTCTTAATTTTTCATAATACGTAAATATGTGTTATACATTTTCCGTAACTTAAATTTACTACATATTATTATACGAAATGTCCGCACTTTGCCTGCATAAGCCTCGGCTATTTTTGTTTTTCGCACCGTTCGGTGAAATGCAATTGGACCCCGTATAAAGTTTATATACCCCTAAATCCTCTTAGCCCGAGTTTCGAATAACCGATACGCTTTCTAATATACAATTTAAATTTCGTCCCCAGCTCGTAAATGTGTCATTATGTATCGGACCCTTTAGTTTTTACAGTCAGATCTAAGTTTGAAACTAGTGTTGTTATTTTTCGAGATCCCGTATCGATGTTTATATCACTTCTTTAAAGCAAAGAAAACAAACTCTTATTTTTAAGTGAAGCAGTGACAAAATTGTCACTGTCCAGTGTTTATATGTATTATAATTTCATTTGACAGCACACTGCTTAACACAATCTCCTGGCCTTTTCGGACATTTTTGGTTGACGTTTTTTCGTTATTGTGCATCTTATTAATTTATTGTTGATCTAACGGACCTAGTTACTGAACTGAAATGGTTTACTACTGATATGTTTTAATTTATTCATCAAATCGAGAAATAACCAATCTCTCATTTCAGTTTGAATTATTCATCATATCGACAAAATATTGACACCAGCCATCACTATTAGTTGTTTGATAACCAATTTACATTATGCATTTCGTGGCCCTTGGGTATTTGTCATATTGGACCTTCGGATGTTCCTGCATATAATATGGTGATCGGATTGCGGATTTATAAGGGTTTAAGGTTAACTAGAGGGTTTTGTTGACCAGATTTAAGGGCGTTTAGAATTAACAGTTAAGGTATAGCTAGTGCAAGTTAATTAATTTGATTGTCATGAATGTCACTGTAAATGATATGTTTTCATTTTAAATTAACAGGAGCGTTTGTATTTTAGTGTCTTTTTGTGGATCAATACGATTGTATTGATTATTAAAAACCGGCTTTTTGTCAATTCGGACAGAATTGTTTTTTATTGTTTTGAAAAGGCTGTGAAAACAAAAGATACCTAATAAGAAATGTTGATTTTAGTGAAAAAAAAACACATGATACGACCGAAAACCCTTTGTGTACTAGCGGACTTTTCGACCAATACACTACTGCTGGTCTTCGATTTACTAAAATGTATTTAATGCTGATATATTCCTGGTACCTTAAGAAAAGTTAAGTTATCTGTCAAGTCGCTGACTTGGTACTGGAAAAAAGTTAAGATTAATTTACGAAGGGGGTGTAAGATACTGAGCCGCAATACTGAAAGCAGGACTCAGGTCTCGAGAACCTTTGGAAAGTGTCATTAGTTAAAATTACCTACTGAACTCTTGATATCGCTCCCTGGGAAGCAGTTGGTTGACAAACTTTACGGAAGGGTCCTGGATTACCCTTTGGTTGCGCATACAAGTCATAAGATATAGCGGGTTATATCAAGTTTTGTGAATCATCATTACCATTATTACAGCCTGAAATGTCCACTGCTGTACGAAGGCCTCCCCTGAATGATTTTCACGTGGACCCATCCCTAACAGTTGATATACATTTGTAAATATCAATAATATATACTCGTGATTTTTGAGTTCCTCACAATCACAGCGTTGCGTTTAGTTCGCTCCGTGATCTGGGAGTCGTGGGTCGAATTCGAATCTAGCTTGGAGATCGCATAGTAAAAATCACTTAGTTCGATTATTCACGGTTTGGAAACAATCGAACAAGTGATGTCCTAAACATTACCTACAGGCTAAATCAACTGATTGTTTGAAAAGAAAACCATTTTTCTTCTGTGCAAGGTTTTATGATTCGAAAAGCAAGTTTAGCTGTCGGTTCTGTTCTGGCTACAATCTTAGAATGGTTGTCGTTAATGACCACCAATCCTCATTCGGTACTCTGCAGAATCTAGTTAGTAAGAAAATTTGCTCGCTTCCGCCTATCACTTGGCCCATTCACCGACATTATTCTTAATAAGGATGCAGCGTCGACGCAAGAACAATATTTTAATTATTCGTGACTAGTACGGCCAAAGTTGGGTTGTTCCACTAATTATTGAGTTCACGGTCAGCACGCGGGATGCATTGTGGGTTTGGTTTGGCTTGAATCATGTCTCTTGTGCATCATTCGGAGGCTGCACTAATGTCTCCCGGGGACGGTGAAACATATGGAAACTTCGGGAGTTTGCTTTGTATATAACCCAATCAGTGTACTAGGTATAACTATTATTAACTGTTAGTATAGATAAGTGTAGGAGAGCCATGATTCGGTACAAAAGGACTGGCTCGACCGGAATGATACTCGTACAAGTGCACTAAAAGTACGCGTAATCATTGAGCGGCGGTGGCTCATTGGTGTGGACTGTTGCCTTACGATCTAGGGGGTGCAGGTTCAAACCACCACGTACCAATGTCTTTCCGAATTTTCGAAATTATATTCACGTTTATCCGGCGCTCAAGTGGTAAAGGAAAACATCGTGAGGAAACCTGCGCACGCCTACGAAGAGATTCAAAGGTTGTGTGTGGTGTCGGCCAATCCGCATTGGGCCCGTGTGGACGACTAAGGCTAATACGCCCATTACGGGTAGGCTCGCGCCCATCAATGGGGACGTGTAATAAGCTGATGATGATGATTGACTTCTGACTGATCCTTCGTAACTCCTTATGAGTAACCATGGGTGGTGGTAACTCTTATCATTAGGTAAATTGTCTACTTCCTTGCCGACCTATCTAATAAAAACAATATCAAATACTCGGAATAATTCGGGACGAATCAAAATCGGTCTTCAAACTACATAAAAAACATTTTATTATTATCAATCATGTGCGCATATTATTTAGGGATAGTTTCCAAGAACATAATAAACGCCGTCATAAAATGCGATGGATTTACTTCAATTAAATAGTTAATCCCTCATCCATGTTGAAGTTTGAAATAGCCGTTGTACCTGGGACAAAAGCGCTCGTTATCCCATAGCTGGGGATACAGTAAACCCCACCAATCTGCATACAAATAAATCGAAGCAGATTGAAACACGCCGCGGGACTGCTTTCATTTGTAGAAATCACTTTCCTCACTCAGTGTACAGGATTAGGATGTTATTTTATAGACATTTTATTCTCTGTTTTCATTTCATTAAATATAATAATAATAATAAACTTTTATTGCACATAAAGCACACAACAATGAAAAACATAGCACAATAGGTGTACAAATAAGGCAGTCTTATTACTAAAGAGCAATTTCTATATAATTAAGGGTCCAAGCATGAAAGATACCTTCGCAATTTGACCTATATAGATACGAAAGTTAAAAAAAATAACGTTAAGTAAGTAACCAAAAGACTTAAATATACGCGCACATAAATAAACAAGTTATTCATTCTTTCTTACAAACTTACGTACGTTCTCATAGGATAACGCATGTAGTTTCATTAATTACCCTAAGTTCCCCAGTGCCATAGAACCCGGTTGTGATTGTCACTTGTTATGTTAAATGGTTTAATCTAATCCTTATGGAATTGTTTCAGATGAGAGCACCCCTGCGTAATGTAAGTACTGAAGTATTTATTAAGTTTTCAAAGTATTGATAAATTTAAGTCATTACAAGGTGAGGCAAGTCATAATTAAAAAAAATGATTGTTGATGAAACGATGGATGTGCTGATAAAAGTAGTGATAGTGTTGTAAAAATGAGCGTCGCCGCTTTTGAGCGTTAAACACTCGAGCACTTTAAGGCTCGCGAGCGTTGATGACTCGACTTCGACGCTCAAGCCGCGTGCTCGAGCGTTAAAATTTTTAAAGGGGGTATGTTAATAATTATTGCACTTTAGGTATATTCTGCATTTATGTTGATGTATTATATGCCTATTTTCATCTTATCAATTCATCGGAAATATTTTATAACGGCGTGATTTCCTGTTTTCCTTAGGTAGCATTTTAGAACTGAACCGAGCCGACGCTCGAGCGTTTTTAAAATGCTCCAGCGTCTACTCGAGCGTTTTAACGCCGACTCGAGCATTTTTACAACACTACGTGCAAGTGGATTGAGTGATCCTTATACCTTTATATTGTACGAGTATTCTTAACGGAAGTATCGTCGATAAAGAATAATATTTGTCGTATTAAAGCAGTCGCTAAACCACTTTATTTTTCGTCCAACAAAATGT
Organism: Leucinodes orbonalis; assembly: GCA_019425675.1. Taxonomy (NCBI): domain Eukaryota; kingdom Metazoa; phylum Arthropoda; class Insecta; order Lepidoptera; family Crambidae; genus Leucinodes; species Leucinodes orbonalis. The sequence goes on from PQWD01004471.1 coordinate 115,645, forward strand.
ATGTTTTTTCAAGCTCTTCATTTAAATTATCCAATAATGTTTCGGGCCCGGCAGTCCGAGCGGGGTCGTTTCCCAAGTCCGGACATACCTTGTTAAGGTTTACCGCTAAAGTTAACGAAATTTTTGCGCTTCTTTGTAAAAAATATTTGCTGAATTGTCTACCTCTCTTTGTTACGTAAAATTAAGCAGTGACTAATGGTTTATTATCGCTTCATAATATTAACTGCTACTATAAACCACTGCTGAACTGAGACTATTTATATACCTACATAAGACGATCAAGACTTTTTAAATAAACATATTTATTTACTGACATTCACACAGTGCATAATTATGGAAAAATGTATTGGTCTGAGTGTTTCAATGTACCTATGATATAATACGATTATGTAGGTATTTACAAAAACTAATATATGTATGTTTATGTAGTGTAAGTAGGTTTACCTACAGAACAAGCTCCTTTCTAAATTAAAATCCACTGACATTCACACAGCGCAATCTAGCCCCAAAAAAATTGAAAATTGTACTGGATATTTATTTATCTTCTTTTGTTTTACTCAGTATTGTCAGATTACCTATCTGTTCCAACATAATCCACGATGTTGCCTTTGCTCCGGCCTAACATTGGCTGCTATTGGGTCTTTACTAAGTTTTAACGGTTGAAATATGGGTCTGTAGGGAGTTTAAAAGGTGTTGTCTATGGTATCACTCTGTAACTGCGCCTCGTTTTGTAACCATAACAATTTTAATGTGGGCAGTAAATGTGCTAACGAGATTGGCGGTGCCAACTGAGACAGACGAGTTCCTGAAGTTGCAAATGTCTTGGGTTATATTAGAAGTTTGGGTTCGGCCCTCACAGGGTAATGATTTAAGGCTGCTTTTGCCTAGCATATTGTGGATGTGGACTTCTTCCGGTGTTCAATCACATGTTGAAACATATAAACTAGTTCGTAGTAGAATAATGCACTTTGTTTTTACTTAGAAGTAAATTTTGTTGGCATCACTATTTTATTTAAATAAGAAATCTTTGCTAGATTTTTTACCAAAAACACAAACACGCTTATGCACGTGTTATGAATTGGCCATCAAGAACTTTATTGAAAGGAACCTTCATTATTAGCTCAAGTTCAGTTAAGCTTAGTTTTAGAAGCTTTATCTTAAAAAGATAATATAAAATAAATAATATACAATGTTAAATTGAATAATGCTTAAGTCCACGAAAGGAAAAGTGAGGCTTCATACCTACATATTAATAACATAAACAATAACAAACCTCTTCTATGAACCTGTAACCAGTGGCGTACACAGAGATGAGTAGGGTATGCAAAGTGAGTGACACTAATCGCAAAAACAAAAAATAAATTTCATTTTTGTCAAATTGGGTGCTGTTGATTACAGCAGATCGCCAATTCAAAATCTGTAGAGGAAAATGGGCGAATAAGTGAATCATGTAATATGTTGGCTATTTTCCGGGTCGTCTGGACTTATAGAGTATGCACTGTTTATATGAAAATATGGAATACTTGCCACTGCCTGTAACCAATCTCTTCAACAAATCTTACCTCGTGTCTATGCTCCAATACAAAAGCGTCCATCAAATTAAACATTGTTAACGTTGAAGCATCCCAAAGTTAATCGTCCAACGCAATCAGCTAATCTCCAAGTCAACAGTGGCGGAAGCCTCAAGTCCCGGCATTAATCAGGCCGGATGATAACCGCAAGCCTGCACCGAATGGTAGCACTTAAATAATTTAGCCGCAGAAGTTGAACCATAAAGGAGCGGAGACAAAGTCGGCCATTTTTCATTAGAGCGCGCGAACTCCGGCAATTTGCGCGGTAAACAATTATCAGTTGTGTCCGTTGGGTTGGATCTTGGAATTACTGAGTACACAATTCGCGGGTTTTATGTGTGTAAGATAGAAAGAGAGTCGGTGAAATGGTGTGGACTATTGCCTTTCGACTGGGAGTGCGCAGGTTCAAATCCCGCAACGTACCAATGTGTTTTCGAATTTTTGAAATTATGTGTACGTTATCCGACGCTCTTACGGTGAAGGAAAATATCGTGAGGAAACCTGCGCACGCCTGCGAAAAGATTCAAAGACTGTTCGTGAAGTCCGCCAATCCGCACTGGGCCCGCGTAGACGACTTAGACCTAATCACCCTGTACGGGTAGGCTCGTGTCCCTCGGTGGGGACGTTTAATGAGCTAATGATGATTTTGATGTGTGGAAGGAAACTGAAAGATATCGGTGTTCTTCTTTAACCTTTTGAACGCCAAAAATCCAGACACAATATAAAATCTATTGTTATGACGCCTTTAGTTGTCGTTGGTGGAAAAAGGGTTAAATTGCATACATCAGCCTAATGTCTGTAGGGAACTGGGAGCTTACCACCATCTCCTAAAACAGTATTCCAATAATATTACTTTGCCTTTTCTGGTACAAAACTGACGACGTACCATTATAGTAATACTGTTTCAAGAGATGGTTGTAACTCCAGGCCTTCACACAGCATAGCCATGGGGGGATTGGGCCGTGAAATACCACGCGGGCCACGCGGGTTGGTGGGTGTTAACGACGACGACTACTATCCTAACATTGGTAGCGGTGACTGACAGCTTAACGCGCCCTACGAAGCACAGAATCCTCTATGTTTTTTATGCTTCTTTTACAATCCAGCCAAAAACACACCAAATCAAAGAAATCATAAATACGGTCCAATTGAGTAACCTCCTACTTTGAAGTCGGTTAAAAACATATTTGCTATGGCGTGAGAAAATAAGGCAGATTGATATCAATAACGTTTATTTAAATTAATTAAAACATTTCAGTTAAATTATGGATTTATAGATCTTGTATTTTCCAACCATAATTATGGGTCAAACGTTTTTTAACTAACATAAATGTACAAGAGATTTAAAAAAAATACCGTCTTACGAAGCCTGCCTGAAATAGTCTGAAAAATATACATTTTCTACTTACTTATTAAAGGAGTAAGTTCGTTTTTCAATTAAACTTCGGTGTGGCGTACTAAACTACAGAGACGGGGCAAGGATTCACCGCGAAAGTTATTTCTACGTGTGTTTACAAAAAAACAATGTGCATTAATTAAAACAAACAAAAACGCAAAAAGGGAAGCGCTTTACCGTTACGTAGGAACGGGACTAAATGCACTGAAACAGATAAGGACCGGACGTTTTTAATTTGAAAAGCTTTTTGAAACCGACCATAATATATTTTCCCACCGAATCCGCTGTTATCTGTGGAACAGGTTTTTAATTAAACGTTCCAACTATCAGATGGAAACGGAACGTTTTTTTGCAGCAGAAATACGACAGCCATAAACCGTCTTTTGTTTCTTTTTTTTCTATTGCCGCTGTCGTTTGAGCTATGTAAATATACCAAAATTAAACGATGCCTCGTAAAATCTCCGTAGTACGAGTATAAGCGGATAGAATTAAATTTTTATTCGTTGCAATTCGTCGGGTTCCATATAATGCACGGCATTTTAATAAAACCGGATCGCTAAGGACGGTTGTTAAATTAGAAGTGGCCCGGATTAATGTATAAAAGTAGTCGAGTCCAGTGAATTTGGGGACTTAGGGGTGGAAATGCTCGTTTTGAGTTAAATGATTTTCGTTCAGTATTAGTTTAGTTATACTCAAAGAAGGATTCTGTATTTATTCATGATTATAAATTATTTGTTTATATTACATTATTGATATCTTCACAATGGAGCGTCTCTCTAGGGATAAAATCAGAAATGATTTAATCCGTAAAGAACTAAAGTTACCGACATAGCCCGTCGGATCAGCAGGTTGAAGTGGCAGTGGCTGGTCACGTATGTCGCAGAACCGATGGCCGTTGGAGCAGACGAGTTCTGGAGTGGAGACCGCGGCTCGGCAAGAGTAGCTCCGGCCCGATGGACCGACGACTTGCGAAAGGTCGCTGGTGGAGGCTGGATGAAAAACGAAGGACCGGAATATCTGGCGCAAAATGGGGGAGACCTATGTCCAGCAGTGGACTGCGATAGGTTAAGAGAGAGAGATTCAATAACTTCAAGCAGTCGCATAATAGGTATCTAGAGACAAAAAACTGACCTTTTCATGTTGTTTGTTATTTGTCTTTATATGTTTTACGAATTCATAACATATATATTCATTGTTTTTATTGATACTCGGTGCTGGCGTTAATTATTTTTTGAACGCGCCATATAGAGCTAAGTTCAAAGATTAAAAAAATAAGTGGAAAAGAACCAATCTCCGCACTCCCGGACATTGGCTATTCTAACCCGGGATAAACACCCGGGTTAGAACATAAAGAGCCGGATATAAGGAAAGCCTGGACAATGTACAGCACAGAACCCTATCAACAGAACCGGGCTATCGAATATAATATTGAATTGAATAAATCAATTGAACAGATTGAATCGCGTTTAATGAAAATAATGTACAAATACGAGTATTAATTTCCTTCCCAACGCCTTCTTTGCTTTTTTGCTAAACAGTTTAAAAATATTTTTTTAGTTCGAAACTTAATTCAACGAATGTTATGCTCGTATTTTCTACTACAAGATTATGGATATCGGACCAGGAAAAGTTTTTGTAGTAGCTGAATTTACAACTATTAGATTATCAGTCATAAAGATGTTATGTTAAATTATTATGAGGCTTCAAAATGTGTCACGATAGGCCAAAATACATATCTCCCCTCCCATTTTCGTTTTCCTTCTACATGTCTGAAGGTTGGTAACCCGGTGCTCCTTCGGAGTTTCTAGATTGCTAGTTTGCCCACCTGTAAAAATAACAATTTATAAATCTAAGTTGATTCGATAAAGATTAAATCGTTTGTCCCTTGATGCGAAGTTCAAGTATGCGTCCCATATTGTTTTTCACAAAGAAAAACAAACCAATATCACGTGAAATTCCCCCAGATCGCAATCTACATTATAAATTTAATGCATTTTGTGCAAAAAAAAACAAGTTTAAGTACAAGTTTCCCTCTAAACGTATGTGACGCCGGTAAACCTCAAGATAAATGCGACTTGGGTTTTAACTATCAAGCGTTCTTACTGGCGTGCTAAGAAAATATGTCATCGCTTAAAAAAAAATTGATATTTGGCACATTATATAAACACAGCATAAATAAACAAACAATCAGACCTTATAGTACAGGTACGATTGTTTGTAATATGTATTTAAGCAGTATTATCGCTTTTTATGTATCTAGTCATAAAAAGCAAATTCTAGTAATTATTTGGTTTACTTGTAAATGCAGAAAATACAAAAAGGTTAACTTAATGGCTAGCGTAAACAAGTTAAATTAATTTTGTTAGCGACAATGATATTCTGTGTATATAAAGGTAGATACGCCATCCGTGCCTTAAAAACGAACCGCCGTAGAGAGTACAGTTTGTACTCTTTTGTTTAGGTAAGTGGGTTTGAAATTGGGAATATGTGTATGTGTGCTGTCACTGCATTCGGAACACTTTTTCCGATTGTTTTGTGAGCATATCACGAATCCATACTTTTTTACATCATTGGTTAGTGACGCAAAATTCATAAACAACATTCTGCTTCTGACATCTGCGCTAAGCTTTGTTCAAGCGGATAAGTTAATTGGGTGCTTTCCGTCAATTTCGATAAATTGGATATTGTTTTGTTATTAGATCCTATTTCTAATATTTGAAAATCGAACAGAAAAGTTGTTTTAATAAAATATTAAGTAAATAATTGTGTTAAGCTTTATCTAGATTAAGATCTTTTGTATAGATTAACGAATTTAATAGAAACCGATGTTATATGAGGTTGTGGGAGCCTGATGACCTGTAAGACGGACATACTATATATCTAGCATAGATTTTCGATGGCGGAACCTCGGCCTTAAAGTATTGCGTCTATATACGAGTAGTGATTCATGGCTTCAACCACCGAAATGGCAATTGTAATAGGGCAACATATACATTATGCCATTTTATGTATTTCATATGTAATGGCATTATTTCACACAACAGGGTATTGGCTGTATATGTAGGACTTATACTCGTACTACATTACATCGAGATTTTTAAAATATATTTTTTTATTATCTCACCGAGTCCAAGTTATCCTCGCTACTTCGCTAAGCTTTTTTATAAAAATAAACCTTGACCATTCGTCGTTAAATATATCTACGTAATCTTTAAATGTTCCCAGAGTCTAAACATTACGAATGGGCGGTAGAAAAACGCCAAGAGAACATGCCCAACTAAATAATGCATGAAGTTCCCAAGGAAACAAGAAAAGCTATAATTGTTTGCGTTCCCGCAACAGTCTTAGCGAGCCGGTAAATTACCCCGAATAGTTGCGATGATAAAAAGGTTTAATACCCCTGTAGTGCTTTGCGAGTCTTGATGTATGGGCTAAGTTTCGTAATAGCTCCTCCGCTTTGTAGGTTCTAGAAACAAGAAAGGTATTATGCTTATTTATTTGCGGGGGCTCGATGTAGCGAAAATGGCCAAATTATACCTTTATAGGGTTCCGTAGCCAAATGGCAAACGGAACCCTTATAGATTCGTCAAGTCTGTCTGTATGTCACACAATTTTTTCTCCAACAATATAAGCACTACATTATTCAAACTTTGGTAGTGTATGTATTCTGTGAACCGCTATTGGGTTTTGACAAAAAAACTTGAAAAAATAATAATATATTTTGGTTCCCCATACATTGATCTGAAACTCAAAAATCTGGGGGCACGGTAGTGCCCCCGCCAAGTCGAGCGCGAAGCAAACACTGCCGTACCATCCTTTACAGGATCCATTACGCCGCATTTTCAGGCCCCGATTTGAGAACCTTTGGATAATACCAGAGGTTTATACACATTTATTATTCACACAACATCAACCATAATAATTAATTAATTGCAGTAAGGAACCTTAGACTTGGCACGTCTTTGTCTTGATTTCATTACTTTTTAGAGATAATCAAGCAGCTCCATCGAGACTTGGCTAGATTTTTTACAGAATGTTTTTGGTGGGATTGTTTTTATCGTACCCTCACGTGTTGGTTTCAATGTGTAGTTCTTGAAAAATGATATCGAGGTTTTAATATAATTTTTTTATAAATTCAATAGTTTGCGCGAACTTTTGAATCTCTTCGCAGTCGTGCGCAGGTTTCCTTTGAATATCTTCGCAGTCGTGCGCAGGTTTCCTCACGGTGGTTTCCTGCACCGTAGAAGCATTGAATAACGTACATATAATTTCGAAAATTCGAAACACATTTTTTACCAAGAAGAGCAAATATTTCCTTTAGCTTACCTAGGAAAATTTAGCTTCACTTATTCAAACAACTAAAGAGGGTTCCTGATTGGGACTGATACATCGGCTTAGGACTGCAGGTCAGGTACCAAGAGGCGCTTCGATATAGATTAGATACCAAAGATTATGAATCGCAGTATTGAGTAACTTCACTGCCACTTCTAGAGCTAGAGAATTAAAATATAATTTAGATGTTGATAAAGTATAAATCACAGATAAACGTTCTATGAATAACCTATTATACTAGGACTATCCTTTCAAGCTTTCTAATTGAGTTTTTAGTAATCAAGATGTTTTGAACCTTAAGATCTCGGCTTTACAGTGTATTTTTGAAAATTAATTTTATAGAACGCTTAGTTTGGTATCTGTGACGATCTCGGAAGCAGGATAAGCCTGGAGCGGCATCCATCATTGTCTCTCGGCCCTCGTATTTTGGATCGCAGCTAGTTTGCCTCAATTTGTTTACTTTGGGAAAATTGTTACGAACCTTTAGGAATTGCATTTTTTTTAAGTCTGATGAAAAAATTTTGTTAACCTGATGAGTTTTTAACAGGTTTGACTATTTAAGAACTTGTTGAAAAGTGATAGCTTTTATGAAATTTTATTGTATGTTACAAAGCCCGCCAAAACCAGTACAAATCGTTTTTTTTGTACCTCAATGTAGCCTATACCTGTGTAGATACAGCTATCTGAAACCCATTTTTTCGCTTGAATATTATAAGTAAATAGTAATAATAAATATCCACTGACATTCACACAGCGCCATCTAGCTTCAAGTTAAGTGTGAATAAATACTTATATGTTTTTTTGTAATACAACATATTATACATAGAAAACGCCCAGACCATTATAAACAGACATGTTCATGCACACAAATGTTTGTACTGCCCGGGTATCGAACGCGAAACCCTTGGTGTTGCAGTCGATGTCTCAACCACTACACCAAATGGGTCGTCATTGTGACAAAACCCTTCGGTCTGGTATATGAAGGTTCCAAGTTCCGGTCTGTTAATATAAAAGAAATGTTCCTTTATTTTAGAAACTTCTGCTTAAAACACGAACAACTTTCCGTACACTCGTTCTACACCGCGAAAATGTTTAACTAAAAGCATCCGTACGCCGTATTTCAGTGTGCCGGCAATTGAAGAAACAATATACGCGGGTACCGAAATTTATGCAAAATACCGAGCGAGATAAATTATGCAGATTGTTGTACTGTATGAAAACGGAATTGTGGCAATGGCAAGTTGCTCATTGCGAATGCGGCGCCCGCGCTGCATTATCTGTTCATTATGATTTAAACTAGAATTGGAACTATGCTAATTGCCACGTAATTTGTGAACAGTTAGCGCGTTTGACGTGCATATACGATAGAAATAGCATCTTTTTAACACTTCATAGATAAAGAGTGTTAAAGTTGCAGTCTACTGCTGGAATTCTGTTGGTTCGGTTGACGGGCGTAGTGCTGCATTTTGTGGAGAAAAGTAGCTGTCTATTAGTTGTTGGTTTTTATCAGTGCCGCTCTGTAATGCTCAGGCGTAACACTTACCATCAGGTGAGCGTCCTGACCGTCCTGTACACTTTGTAGCATAAAAATAAATAACCAGCAATGTTATTAGCGCATACGAAACCTAGCACCGTTAATAGGTGCTCCCATTTAACAGGTTCGTATATNCATAACACAAATTAAGTATTACCTTAATTTAAATTTCTAGGATGCATATCAAAATGATTTGAAAAACAAAAATATATCACTAAAGAAAAAAAGGCATTTTAAATTTCGATCAGTAAATTACAACATCATCATTCAATTATCATAAATATTAAACATTTCACTGTAAAAATATTACAACGTATAACAGTATCCCGTTCGTCTAATAAAAAACTCAAAAATCAAGATTTTTCAATGAAAATGTAGAAACTTAGAAACAATCGTCTCGGAAAACTCGGTTGAGAACCGATCCAACATTCCTATCCGAGATTTCGAAGTCGCAAACTTAGCACGGATCGCGCAGATAAATCACTGCAACCGCAGATTCCGAAGTGGTTCACTAGAAGTTGGTACTTAACAATGGAGTGCATTAAGTATGCGTCCGTCCGCCCAGAACTTTGCGATTCGCCAATGATAGTTGTGCAATGGTGAAGAATATAAATGTGCACGCTAGTGCGCTTTAGGTGATGCAGTTTTGGATCTGTCATTTGGGCACTAGAATGTTGAATCATTCTATGCTAATGACTCAGGATGAGAATAGAAATTCCTATCTAGAACTTGCTATTTTACCAAGATTTAAAAAAAAATACGAATTCATAGATAGGGTAATCTAGTACATTCTAGTGCTATACATCAAAAGTTGATATTAAGAAAATAGTACGAATTTTAGATAATATTTGTTTCAGTACTATTATCGTCATCAAGAATAACTCGACAGAAGGTCACGTAATGATTTAACACATCTGTTATTCTTCGAGGGACGTTACTTGGATGTAAAGCCGAAAAAAGCTCAGCTTAAGGGCGTCGTCCGTTTATAAAAAAATACGGTACTCGTTACTAATCCTTGTATAATGTGTATCTCTTGTGTAGAGTTGTTTTCATTATACTGTGCCCCATCTTAGTGCATTTCCAATGTACCAGTTGGTCGTGAAAAGCACGAGATCTGTGTTTATTTTCTAAAGATGGGGGTGACATCAATAAAACGTTTTTATGGCAACACACGTTTGTACGGCACGGGGAAACTTATATTATTTCAACTAGCCTTTCACGTCTTAAGGTTGGTAGCAAGGCCCGTCAGGAAACCCCACGTATCAAAATTATTCGTCGGTTAAATACTAATGCAAAACCACGGAAATGGCTAGCAGAAATTAAAAAAGATTAAATATCAGCGGCTTACAAAAATAACAAGGCTTTATAAACTGCGAACACTGAACAGTTGAATTGTGTTCATTAATGCTAAACGCGTATGTTCGCTGGCGTCACCGAGCGAACATCTTGGATTCGCTCGTTCGTATTCAAATTGTTTTGTTCTCGGCAAAAGTTTTAATAATCAGATAAGTCCTCCCCTACCATTTGTTCTCGTGGTTGTTGACTCAGTACTGTGAAAATACAAACATGAATCACGATAGGTACATAAAATAAGTGTAGGATAGCAACGCATCGGCAAGTAAGGTCCTGCTCGATCGAAATGAGATCGGTCTCACAGAAAACCAGCGTGAAACAACTCTACGGTTTCACTTTATGAATTGCATTATCTTCTATCTATCTTACCCTTCTCTTATTTTATGTAATCAAAATTATCACACAAACTCCGAGCAGCAATAAAGTACCCATTTTTATAAATAAGCATATACCTGCTAAAAATTCTGTAAAATCTACTAACGTGAAAACATCTCTTTTAGTCGTTACAAAGGGTACTGGTTTTTGGTTTTGCGATATAATAATATGTAATAAAATAGTCGCTTATACAAAGTTACTTTGTTTGTCTTAAAGACTGCTTTCCTTCTAATCAAGCTTGATTTTTAAATAAAGACCGTATGTGTCAGTATCTATCGGATGAAATAAGGTCAAGTTAGTTTCGAGTTACATTAGAAAACTCCTAGTACTTGCCGAGGAGTTGCGTGACTGTTTCGTTTCAGTGGCATGTCTTGAATTAAATTAATTGCTGTCTATATTTTACTTGCTAAGACGCTCTGAAATATTTATTATGTCGTATTGTACAAATTTGTAAGTTTAGGAAGCGTCGGAATTGTTTTATTGGCCTTTCCCGGTGCGCCGCTTTTGGAGTGTTAATGTTTCGTCATAATTTTGGAAGTCTTAATGGTAATCTATTAAAAGTACACGTGAAGATTTGGATTTGTACGGCAGAAGTGCTTTTGGATGTTGCTAGCTGGGAAGTTGCTTTCGCGGAATCTTCGCTTAGGGATACTTAGACACAAATGAGAGAAATATAATACCTTTTGTAGAGAATTTCATTGAATCGCGACTTATAATAGCTGATTTAATCTTGGAAACTGAACTCATGATTTGGCCAATTAGGCATGCTATCCAAATGTTATTATTATAAACACTGAATATAAAACCCTGACCTATATAAATATAAAAATTTTCATGTATTCATGCATACAGATACTTGTACTGCGCTGAAATCGAACAGTTGTTAAAGTTTCTCTCATCTCAACAATTAGACGGAATCCTTTGAAAATTGTATATTTCTATTTTTTTCCAGACATGTTAATAGATATATAAATAGACAGGAATTTGGGTGCTGTCAACCAATTGGTTAGCTAAGTGAACCGTGACAGGCAACTGTTTACTGTTGCCAGTATTGAGGTTACAATGTTTGGGGAATTTTGTCAGAAGTTAAATATTAGGCGGGGCTAATAAACGTTACCTAAGGGTTGTCAATGTAAAATTATTTGTTTATTATTTTTCGGATTAAGGCATCAAAAATGTTAAAAGGTAATTCGTGTACATGAAATCTATACTAATATTATAAAGCTGAAGAGTTTGTTTGTTTGTATGTTTGTTTGTTAGTTTGTTTGAACGAGCTAATCTCAGCAACTACTAATTCGATTCGAAAAATTATTTCAGTGTTAGATAGCCTATTTATCGAGGAAGGCTATAGGTTATATATCATCACGCTACAAGCGATAGAAGCGGAGAAGCAATGAAGAATGTTTCAAAATCGGGGGGATTTTTTCATGCTTGGAGCTTCCGCTGCGTACGCTGCGTAAACGGTTAAAGTTTTGCAAAAGTCATGTATGAGAGTATTGTTTCCCCTTTAAAGGTCTACAAATAAGTCCGCAACAGCATAATTCTATCTTTTAAGGTTCGCTCCCTATAACATATTTTTGCTAAAAAATTTTTTCTAAAATAATGCATCATTTGCGAAGGTGTTTTCATAATGATGATATTAATCCTTATCCAAAGAAATACTTTATTTATCACAAGTATTTCACTTCAACAAATTTGCACTTTACATCATTCAACTTATATTGAAACAATTCTCCTTTATTTTAATGTCAGATAGATCATTTATGTACTTATAATGTCAAATTCATGTTAAAATAATAATATTAAGATTAAAAAATTCATTAATAGAAATAGTTAAACTGTGTTCATGTTAAATATTTTCAAAATCCATCCTTAAAACAAGACACATATAACAATAAAACAAAACAAGCATCATTTGTGGTCAAAAAATTGTTTCAATAACTTAAATTAATATCTTATGAGATATCGCAGTTTTATTTCACCTATATAAACGAAGTAGCGGGTTAAAGAAAGCGTTAGGCTAAATTAACTATTCCACGCGGACGACGTCGCACGCAAAAGCTAGTATAAAATAAAATGCCTTTCAAAGGGTTCAGTAGAAAAAGGAGAAACAAAAACAACTTGTTTTAATTTTGCCTGTCTGTCTTTAATACAAAAATTAGATGGAATTGAATGAACCTTTTTTGATATTATACCTTTTTATAGGCCACGTCATATATGACCCATATGTTAAAATGGGTTACATTTTATTTAAAATAGTTATAGCAAAAACATGTAAAACAACGGCACTCATCAAATTAGATGTATTTATATCACCTTCAGTCTTTACTAAAAATAAAACGATTCCATTAAGAAGATTCCAGATTCCGTGTGACTCACTCGCAATTAAAAAAATTGAAGGTACAACTAAAAAATGAAACACACAATAACTGGAAGCGATAAAAATAGCTACTTATTCAGTATTTGTTACCTTGCCATATCAATAGAATTCACAGTCATTACAAATGTTTTTTAACTTAATAAATCCACAAAATCTAATCTACGGAAATTTTAACACGACTGAACTAAATCTGAACTACAATTTCAAATGTTTACCTAATTTCCTATCTGGAATAAGGCAGTATAAAAGGTAAAATATCGGTCTTACTGTCGCTTTGAAATCTATACGAATCGTTAAGATACTGTTACTAATAAATAGTTCAACTCAGCCCTAATATTTCGTGACGGCGGGCAGTTAACACAGAAACAATTACAGTAATTTGTGGGCAATATCTAGATATGGGAGCCACGTTTATCGGTTATTTCTGTCCCAAATGTGGTGGGATAATTAAATAATTTTGTAAACGCCACACGCGCGGTCCGGGTGACACTCAAAATGATTGACGCACCTTTTTGTGTGGTATTTTGACGTTCCTTATCTTTTATTTTGTTCCCAATTGCTTTATTATAACGACTTAACCGACAGTGTCGATGCTATAGAGGTCAAGCGTCACCTGATGTTCACCCATCCATGTACATGTGTAATACCAGTGGGTATAGAAATATGTTGCCCACCCTTTAAAATGGAAATACGTATCCCTTTTGAAGATCGAATTCCCATTTTGAGAATTTCTTTGGCATATGGTGGTGAAACGTAAAATGAGTATATATCGGACAGAAAAATTTTAGCTGCAAAAACTTAACGAAAACAGCCTTTTCTGAGTCCAAGTCTTTTTCGTCTCTGGCATTGCGATTTTTCTGCTTTAATTATTTGACATATCAGCCTTATAAATATGGAAGCTACGCAGCTGAAACAAGTCCAAATAGTTTGTCCGAACTCTCCTTATGATAAACGTGATAAAGCATGGATAGTGAGGCCACATCTCTACACAAACCTAAAGGATGAAGCTGGTCGTAAAAACATGATCAATGACGATTGGAACTGCTTGTCTTTAAATGCAGTCAAATAAAAAATCCAGTGCTGAGGTGGGTTTTCGCTCTGAGGATCTTCGGATTTTGTGCCCGTTGCTGCTTCAGCTCGTTCACGCGGAATAATAAACTAGACAAGCAGACTCAACAATAACATTATAGTCAGCGCTATATTCTAGGACTAATCCTCTCAACACAACTCTTCAGAATAAGCATAAGCGGTAAATGTATTAATACACTACAATACAATGAGTATTTCAAAAGCCACAAACTGAGAACAAAGTTCTGACGTATGCAAAACAAAACCAATTTCCCTTACCGTTTAATAAACTCCACATATTAATTATCCTAGCAAGTGCGTCAAATAATCGATATATAATTAATATTTTTATGCTTTCGTGTTTTCGAGCAGTTAAATTTATGAATGTCAATGTCACCAAACTGTCCAGCGCGGCGGGTATTTGATCTGGAGGTTCTTAATGGGTACGACAGGTGTTTTAAAGTACCAGTCGATCTCAATTTTATATAAATGATGCAATGAATTTAATGAGGCTATTTCATCAGACTTCAGACTATTTTCCTGACAGTGTGAAAATCCTTTTACCGTACGAGTGACTTTCATTTCTTACAAAGGGGTTGAATGTAATTACAATTTATTCAAAAACCAGCACCAATCAAATAGTTATTATTTGTTTAGATTGAATTGGAAGTAAACATAGGTATTTGCATAAATCTACTGTTTGCATCTACATGAAAGTTATTGAATATTTTGAGTTGTCGATTATGTATAGGGATCACAAATGCAGTTCTCCCGCCATAATATCAATACTGGCTGACGGGACACATTTACTAGGTGGTAGACTCGGTACTGAATCTTCTATGTAGGTACCACCGCAGTGCCAAATATCATTCCGTAAAATACGAGTGTTTTGCACTTCTGTGTTTCGGGGTGAGGGCACTGTAGGTAGCTAGTATAATTGCCGGGTATGACAGCCCTAAGATCTGTCGTCTTGGGTAATGAGCGCAGGGCAGTGTTGACGGAATACTATGACTACCTACTATATTGAATTCCTTAATCACTATATCTGTCACGGTCAGGCTTATCATTTACTACGTGAGCAAAGTGACCGTCCCGTTTACTTGATGTCATAAACAGGTCTTAAAAAGTAAGCAACGTGTGCACACGATAGGCAATATTAAAGAAGTAAGATAGATTGCATCATGTGGATTGTCTAGTGTCATCCACGCACTAAAATATATGATGAGTTATTACGATTTGTAGCGGCTCCATTTTATCTGCAATATGAACAAATGCAAAGAGGATTTAGGCATTAAATACAATAGGGTGTGTTTTAAACAACAAAACATCAGTGATTCATTACGATTCCGCTCGTCTAATCACCAGTCGGGCGCACGCTTCGCTCGATAATAGAAGTGACTTAGAGCGACGAAATTGAAACGGCATTTTTCATTGTAAATATATATATAAAACTTTAAATAACTTAAAGGCACTTTATACCCGTAGCTATGCTGTATGAAAAGGTCTCAATTTCCCAGTCAAGGAACGTAATTTGCAGTGTGTCGTTTTAAGCTGGCTGATTGTTTGATATCGGGATCACTTTCAAAAACTGCAGATTTGACATGTTGGATACAATCATAGACATGCCAATTGTATGTGAGTACTCAAACACGAACACAACTCGTATGTCAATAAAAATTGAATATAATCGTCAAAGGCAAATAAAGATTCATATGCCATATCCATTTGCTGTAACGGCGCCCGTACGAAACAAAGGGAGCATCCGAGTGAGCTCCCGGGACGCGAACGAATTGAAATATCAGCGCGCACAATACAATACGCGATTTGGAGATTTGCCCCACCACAGCGGCGAAGGGTTAAGGAATTGTTAAATCGTCCTCAATATAATTGTATTGTTTGCAAATCTACACGCAGCAGCGGCAGGGTTAAAAGCCGTTGTCAAATGAAAATGTAATCCTATGGAAATTGAAGTAGTCCTTATGATTACAAACGTGCCTTATTCTCGTGAACATTAATATCAGTTAATGGTAAGTTTGCTATGTTGGTTTAGTGTCTAATATGGCCGCTGTGGGTCAAATGTGGTTCTAACGCGATAAAAGCGTGCAAAAGCAAAACAAGGTCCATTTGATTTCTTGTCCATATTAACCTGCACAAAGAGTAATTTCCAACGGAGCCAACAGACTGCCCTAACTGCAACTCGTCGTAGACCAAAAAATATGAGCGGTAGTTGGTAGTTGCTTCATTGCACTATCGTTAACTGAAACGCGCCAGCTTCTATACCACCGAACACCAGTAGAAATAGCGCTAAATTCTATTTCTGGCAAAATATTTTACAAGTTCCTTAAATTAAGAAAAATAAAATAAACAGTTCCTACTAGCTTCATGGTTTTACCTCTAAATCGGTTATGGCAAACATTTCAGTTTCATCTAGTAAGCTATATAAAACGTAGACGTTAGATTAAGTTAAACAATCTCCGCTGCTGTGATGCATCAAACGGCTTACGCCGGGTGGCACGTTGCTTGCGGTTTTCCGGCAAATTGCATGGATGCAGTTGCTCGCTTGCCTATAGCCGAGATATTATAAGTATACCTTTGAGTTTACGTAACGGTTTTGTTAGGTCAGAATCTTTACTGTATTGATAATTGTAAGTGAGGATAGAATGACTCAATATTTATTTATTTATTAAGGAAACAAACAGCTTTATTTCTTAAGTCATAGGTACAAAATGATTTTATATGGTAACACATTAGCCTTCTTAAAGTTTCAAAAGACGAATTGTACATGTAATACGCTTAAGATATACTGGAGACAGGTGCTAAACAAAAAGTCTGTTTCTTTATTATAATATGTGATTAAAATTTTACTAGACGCAGTATTTTTTTTAAACCAATGCAATATCCACCGACTTTCCAATTGATAATTTGCATGTTACTTCAAACTGGACGAAAATCAAGCAAAATGTCTGTTACTAAATTTAAAAAAACGAAATTCTATCGTTGGTACAAATGGTGTCGCCAAATAGCAATCTGATGCATTTAGCATTGAGACTGAGTTCCCAAGAAAATACCTTACACGATTACCCTCATGTAAACCAGGAAGTAATTTAATATCCTAATCCCCATTAAACTTAACAAGCAATGTTAAGTATTTATGGATGAAGCAACTCAAAGGAGTCCCGTGGCTCAAATATATCAAACAGATTACATTGCGAGCACGCCCCGTAGCCCGAGCAAATTGCCGTGATGCAGTCGCAGCTTGCACGCTTGTCCATGGTTAGGACAAGCTGGCTTCTGATGTTTTATATTGTCAAAATGGCTGCCGTTAGTATGCTTGCCGGTTCGTTTGTTGATAGTGAAATAGATTCAAGCGATAGTCAAAGTTGGGAGAAATCTATTTGATTAATGAAAAATACCCTAAAGGAGCTTGTTTGAGGAGAGAGAGAAAGGAATGTTATGCACTCTAATTCCGGAGGGTGGGCATTTTTGCTTGTGAATTGCCTGGATATAAGACATCTGATATCTGTCATTTTGGTGATGGGCGCAGGACTGATCATTACAGCCTAAAATGTCCACTGATGTCGGAGGGCCTTCTCAAATGATTTGCACGCTGATCGTTTTCGCTGATTCTTAGTAATCGACATCCATCTGCTTCCTGCCATCTAAATTATATCGTCGGTCCAACTTATGGGGGTGGTCCTACGTTTATTTTCCGGTAACGTGGATGCCACTCGAGAGGCCACCAC
Organism: Leucinodes orbonalis; assembly: GCA_019425675.1. Lineage (NCBI taxonomy): Eukaryota > Metazoa > Arthropoda > Insecta > Lepidoptera > Crambidae > Leucinodes > Leucinodes orbonalis. The sequence continues at coordinate 133,397 of PQWD01004471.1, forward strand.
ACACATGTGAGAGCCGATTTGGTGGACTCAATAATACTCTGATAAGATAAAAAAGTTAAAGTGCAGTTCGCAGGGCACAGAACAGAATAGTGCATAGAACGATAGCTGATGGTAAAACTTTTCTGCACCATCGGTTATTTATCAGCCACCAGAACGGCCATTCCTGTTCATTCATCTTATTTTATGTTTTTGCCATCGATACGCTAAGAAGAAGACGGGTCCTCACCGTTCACGTCCACATCGCAACCTAATGTGACTATTACGTCACAAAAAAATTTGATATTATTCAAAGAAAACACCAACGAAGCCCAATACGAATAGTTATCGACAGGAATGTATGGGACACTTGTTCCTTGAATATAAAAGGCATCGTAAAGAATTATAATCCTAGCAACCACTTCATAAAGAAAATACTGAGTAATATGCAAAAGCGTATTACTCAGTATTTTCTTTACAACACCGTAAAAAATAATAACGCCGTAAGGGGTCATATTTCACGCGACCCTATTACCAGGTAAAAGAGTAGTTACGCAGAGGGTTCTGGAGATCAGCAGTAAACCAACAACTTTCAACTGGTAAACTAAGAAAACATGCCTCATTGTTAACCAATTTTGATAGGTCTCGGTACTGAGTCGTCTAGGTAGGTACCACCGCAATGCCAGATATCGTGCCGTGAATTAGAAGTGCTTTGCACTTCTGTGTTTTGGGATGAGGGCACTGCAGCTAGTAAAATGACCGGGTGTTAAAAGACCTAGCATATGTTGTCTCGGGTGTCGGACGCAGTGCGGCAGTCATAGAGAATAATAGTAAATAAGTTGTTAGTTGTTTATCAATGCTGCTGTGTCATGGTCAAGCGTATCACTTACCATCAGGTGAGCGTCCTGACCGTCCCGCACACTTTGTAGCATACCAAAAAAAAGACTAAAAGTACATCTCCTTTAAACCTTTAGGAGTCTTGCTGGACAAAGATCTTCTCTTTTCCGCGCCAGATCTGATATCCTGGTACTCCACTTTTCACATCCAGTCTTCACCATTGACCTTTTGCAAGTCGTCCATGATGAAATACATTGTTAAAGAATATATTTTCAGAATTTTTTACATCATTAGCTTTGTATCTTTATTAAAAGATTAATGCCCATTATAATTGAAAAAAATACATTCAATATTGTTAGTGTGACATCCCCAAACTGACATGTTGTATCCAAATTTGACGGCGATAACAGTGGCTGGGAAAACAAGCGCTTGACGAATGCATGCCATTTATACGGAGCTCATGGCAAACCCTCCTGAATAACCCACATTACCTCGATCGCGCGGTGGAATTGGTCATTTAGATTTCATAGTCTATTTGGACACATATATTATGAGTGTAATATATTCTGAGGGTGTGTGGCGACTAGCGCATTCGATTGACGATGGCGTAAGTTAAGCACCTATCGTTATGGAAAATCATCGGGTGGGTGACCCTGTAATACTGTTTCGAGTCCCTGTGAGCTTTGGAACACACGTAAAGCTGTTGATTACTATTCTGCCGTCTGTTAACTAGAACCACGTTAACTCTCAAACGGTCGAATTTGCTTTATAAGTGCAAAGTAATACCGTTTTAAACCCTGTATATTTCTATGTAATCAATGTTATCGTATGTCTTATAGTTGAAGAAATATTTAAACACAAAAACAGAATATTTAAAAAAACCGACTTTACCTCACTTCTTAGATAAAAATGCATAAAGAAAGTGAATGCACAAAGTATTTCGTATATTTACTTATATATGCAGGATAAAATTAGCTGCGTATGTATTCGAAAACTGTCATGCAAAACACAGATCTACCTATTTTATGCAAGCGCCCTGTGAATGATAGCAGAGTTTTAACACTATGATCCCCTTTTCACCCTTTCGGTACACAACCCTAAAAATATCGATTTGATATTGGTTGGCTTGGAAATTCAAGAATGCCGGAGTAAAGTATACGTTTCAGTTTATTTACTTTAATATCCCGGCGTTCTTTTTAAGTCTGCAATTCGGTTATGCCTCAAGCATTTCCACGTTGGTGGGTGAAATAGAAAGGATGCCGAATAGTTATAGTGTCGTCGGTTCAAATATAAATGCTAGTGAAAATTGCTCACAAATATGACAGAATTTCTGTAGCAATGTTCAGTTGTTATTGCTACGAGTACAGTACCGTAGCAAATAATGTCGCGCTACGAATTTCGTAGTAATATATAAAGCTTATTACAATATGTGAGTTTTCTGAGTGTATTCTTACAATGTGTGTGCTCCCCGTAGATGTTGAACTCGTCTTTCTCATACAAATGGCGATCTAAGCTAGACGAACATAGTACTCCTAAACAAGGGGGTAGGTACTTTTACGGATTATTTATACTTACTATGTATACAGGTAAGAATAACAACTCCTTCACGTAATAAAGTAACAGTACAATAGAAGTGTCGTTTCTTTTACGGTTGGCCGTGTCAAGCAGCTATCACAATGGTCTATGATCGCACGGTGACCGTAAAATAATACGTTTATTTTTTTCTCACAAAGATAACTTAACAATCTGACATAGTAAACTTATCCTAGAAGTGAGAGACTGGAGCCCGACATAGGTTTGTACAACCGGTTTTACGGGTATATCAATATCTCTAGTCTCTTCATTATTCGGCACGCATATCAAGCCGTTAGTCCCGGCTACTAATCTATACATATACATAAAATTGGAGTGTATGTTTATAATATATGGTCGTTTCTTCATGCATAAATGAATAAAAATGGTGAATACATTACTGATATATTATATATATCATAAAATATATATATATATATATATATATATATATATATATATAATATATATATATATATATATATATATATATATAAATTAAATATTTGGCATACATATTTATACGGTATGCATGCCAAAATATCAATTTATTTTTTCTTGTCTATGTGTCTGTCTGTTTGTTCCGGGTAATATTTGTAATGTCTGGAGAGATTCGGAAAGGACTTTTGTGGCAGGTAGCTGATATAATAACTAAATACTTAGGCTACCTTGATTTTCTTGAGTAATGATATTCCGCGTGGCGGCTGCACGTCGCTTGCGTTTCGTTTAGGATATGTTTTACTGCGGAATAATAATTTATAGCGCGGGGAATACCGCGGGGTACATATCTAGTTAAGAAATAAGAATACAGCAATTAAAAATATTAAAAAAAAAAGTGAAATGATTTTAGTTTTCTGCCAATACCATCGTTTTAACTGTCTCCACTTACACAATCACAAGAGCGTCGGTGGCTCAGTGGTGTGGACTGTCGCCTTCCTACCCGAAGGGCTGAGGTTCAAATCCCGACACGTACCAATGTATTTTCGAATTTTCGAAAAATATATGTACGTTATCCGACGCTCTTACGGTGAAGGAAAACATCGTGAGGAAACCTTCATGCACGCCTGCGAAGAGATTCGAAGGTTGTGTGTGAAGTCGTCCAATCCGCTCTGGGCCCGCGTGGACGACTAAGGCCTAATCACCCTATACGGGTAGGCTCGTGCCCCTCGATGGGGACGTTTAATGAGCTGATGATGATGACTTACACAATCACATCATTATGTCGTCCTGTTTTGCCGTGAAAGACGGACAAACAAACAGACCCACACACATACATTTCAACTATTATAAAGTGTGGATGTTCGTACTGTACTTCACACAATTAAGCAACAGGACAATAGAAGAGCGTTCTTTGTCTTACATGGAGGCACATAGCAAAGAAAGATAAAAAAGTGAAATAACCCGTTACCCGCTTTCCTTCCATTGTTCTGAATCAACTTGTTGCATTAAAAATTTCTTGTGTTGAATTTTGTTATTTTTCGGTCTGAGAATGCTTACTTATTGCAATGTGTTGGCATTCCAGTAGCTGGTTTTTCCGGAATTTTGCGTGTTGTTCTTTGGGTTTTATTATATTTTTAATATATTTCGTTGATGAGATATACTGGTAAATATTGCGATGTTTATGAACCTAGTTTAAAAGGAAATCTTGCACATCATCATCATCATCATCATTACAGCCTAATTATGTCCACTGCTGAACGAAGGCCTCCCCTAATCTTGTACGCTCTTTATAAAGTTTATTTTATAGAGAAAGATTCTTAACTGTCGTTACAATTATTGATGTATTGAATATTTTGTAATAACATCTGAAGTGTTACTCGTTTGTAATAATCTGAGACTGTGAAGTCAAAGTGTTATGTCATAGAAACTGTATAGGAAGAAGTCGTTTTGTCAGATCGAAAAAAGTGGTTCTGTTGATTTGTCTGTCAGCATCCCTATTGTAAGGGTTTTTTTCAAAGAAGTCCTCTTTTAAAAAAAACCCCTTACCATAGGGACTTACACCACTCACAATTATCATCATCATAATCATCATCAGTCCATAACCGCCCACTGCATGACGCAGGTTTTACCACACAGCATAGCTATGGGGCTATACCATCAATTCATCATCATCATAACAACATCACAATCTAATATGTCCACTGCTGAACGAATGCCTCCACTAATAATGTCAGTTTTAAATTATAACTCCCATTTATTTTCAATAAATTAGTACATATAAATCATTAAAAAAATACAAAAGAACTCGTATTTCATTGCATTATTTTATAATTTATTTGCTCTATTACTGCGGGTTCCAACAGGACATTGTCGTTGTTTACTTGACGCCTTATATGCATATGACTGGTAATGTTTTCTTTTCGTGTGAAACACCCGTCAGCTGTGTTCACTTATTATTTTTCAAATTCTTAATAGAGGACTCATTTACTACTGGTCGTGATGGCCATAATGAATATTTTGCCGCGGGAGGCCTAATTAAAATTCCCTCCTCAGTGTAAGTAAAGGAAACTATTTTAGGTTGCCATCGTATTTTCCCCTGATAAGATCTCGACATGATTATTTATGCGGACGTAGGGGAGCTAACCCCATCGATATGCCACTTTATATGCGGTTTACGGATACTTGTCAACACAAGTGTATTTATTTGATTAAAAGTAAATTTTTAATACTCATTTATTTCATATAAAATATTATTCATGCACACTTAAATATAATAAAATTCAAAATACCCCCCCAAAGAACAAAGGTAATGATCATTTCCACAGAGTTCTCTCAGCTAGTCCCAAATATCTGAGTTTTAAACCATTTTATTTGTTTGTAAGTAATGTTGGTTTTAACATCACTTTTGTAGTACCTCAAGCATTCTTGTGTTAAACCTTGTAACAATAACACATTTATTTTCTTTGAAATGTGTCATAAAAATGAAACTGAAAAAATAGTTCTAGAAAACCTTTCAAGAGCTTTTGTATAAAACATATTTCGATAAATAAATCGTCGCTTTTATTGAAACACTTGAAAGCATTTTATTTCCCGCACTGAGATTTAGGTATATTTCTTACTCAAATCATACGTATTCCCTGGCAGGCATTACTACTGGCTCTTTTATAACCTATATAGTCTTTTATGTGACCGTTTTAATATTTTGTTGACAGTGAATTTTGTTTCTATCATTTTTATTTGTTTTGTAAATGACTATGTTTGAACTTCAAGCTTGCAATACTTTGTTAAGAGAGCTTATTTGACAGAATCACTCCTTAACCAAAAAGTTGTTGTTTAGTTGTGAGATCAAATCTTATACAGCGAGGATGTTTTTTTTGTCTGTCTTGGATTATTAATATATATTTATGGTTTCGTTGGGATATTAAAAAATAACACACGCATATAAAAAATACTTTACATAATTTTAATGATAGTTAAACTACTCGTATACTAGAAATGTAAGGACACTGCATTTCAACGTACATTTCTTCTAAACACTTTTATATTTGCCTATACATGGGCCTAAGAGTCGGATAAGTTTTTCAGTTCATTCGTTAAGTGGGCCGTGAAAAACAATTTATGGCGTCTTAACGGTGTAGCTGATAGTTGCTTGCCATTTAAAAGGGAACTGAAACGTCCCCTAAACAATTGCAGACACAAATCAAGTATCTACCTGACACGAAGTTGTTTTCTAACTTGGCCCTGATAGGCTTTTGTTTTAGAACAATGAGAACTAGCTTTCTTTGTTTTTATGAAATAAATAATTAATAAGTGAGCTTACTGTTCGCCATAAGGAATTTAACTTT
>PQWD01004471.1:147852-167940 GCA_019425675.1 Leucinodes orbonalis
AAAGTTCTGTCGAAGTTACGACTTTCCCGCGACATATATGTACAGGCTGAGTAGTCCTGTGTGCAAACATTCGCTAATTGTAGTGATTATTTGGTTTGCTCTACACTTCGTCATCGTGGAGTGTACCTCTCTGTGGTCTGCCTCTGTATTTGGAGGAAGGCTTGGTTTAAATTGAATTAATTTGACGGGATCGATGTCGCATTTGATAAGCTCGGCTTATACGTGGAGCCTTTTTTCAAGTTCGTTTACACAGCTATGTAATTAAAATCATTGATACTATATATTATATAAATTAAATATTGTAGACTGCTAGGGATCGGTCCGCGAGAGAGTTGAGTTATGAGGGGAGACCTTCGTTCTGCAGTTGTATATTAGGCTGTAATGATGAAGATGATAACATACAGATTTATAATATGACAAATACAATGTTTTCTCAAGTCATCTCCATATTATCATATCATGAACTACATTACAATGTTCTTCGCTCAACTATATTAAAATGTAACATACTGAAAATGTCTGCATTCCGATTTACGCTTACGGGCATTGTGGCAATCAATGTTGACAGTTCGTTATTTTTAATATACATAAATACATTATTGTTAACTTCTCCTATCTCGACTCCGAGCTCACGCAGGTGAGTCTCCATCATATACTCAAGCGATATCTGGGACTACTGACTGGGTGCTGTCCACGCTTAGAGAATTAGCGCATATCTTGGACGAAAAGAGACCGATATAGGATTTTTATTTTCTCGTTACTGTTCAAAAAGTTTTGTGATATTTAATTATAGTAATACCATTATCATGTGACGTAAATTATCAAAATTTCTCAATTTATTTGGTGGCTTATTTTGAACGTCAAGTTGAAACTAATAATTGTAACTAAATGCAGCCACTACTGCAATAAGGCACACTACAATCCCCCAGCGTACCAACAAAGTAACGCTTCGTAACTATGAACTGTCAGACACGTCCAAACAATACGGGGATCTTTGTCGAAACAGATTGGCCGGGAATGCGCGTAACTCGATGGTAACAGACCAAGCTAACTGGCCGATAGGGCTGCCAAGCGTGTCTGGCTAGGTATTACTTACTTGATAATGCTCTCCTCTAACTGACGCTAAGCTGCAAAGCCTCGAGCATCCTCGTAGAGTAGCACGGCTGTCGGTTTTTAACAGGCACAGTCCGCTATGGTGCCTCGTTTTTAATGCGCACCGCAAAGTAATGGAACTCGTTGCCTCCTTGTATGATCCCCGAGCGTTACAACCTGGCCGTCTTCAAGGTAAGAGTGAATAGGCTGTTTCTAGGCAGGCATGATCCATTCTCGGCCGCATCATCACTTACTATCAGGTGAGATAGCGGTCAAGTGTCAGTCTATAGAAGATAAAAAAAGAAGTAACTTGTTTTGACAAGTCAACACTGACACCCCGTGATCACTCGCCGCAGGTACAGCCAGAAAACCAGTGCTGCAGTGAGTTATACTACTGCAGCGTATGCTGAGGTTCGTACCTGATTGGCCACTGGGTTCTGTTATGCAAATTTGTATTATTTATTTGTGAATTTGTGATCCAAAAAATAAATGTTTTTTTTCTTTCTGACAGCTACTTTCTTGACTGACTGACATAGGGTCCTTCACGACGGTAAAAGGTTTTGCTATAATTTCCACATTTAGCAGATATGTTCGAGGCTGGACATTAGCAAAATTGATTCGGTTGATTTTAATCATGAAGCATCCTGTTTATAAACATAAATGTCGCAGCGAAATGTGAAAACCCTTTGATACATGCGAAATAGAGTATTTCGATGGCAGCCTGCGACTTACAATGCTCGAGGCAGTTTTCGTAATTAAAACTCGCCTTTAGGGTTTTGGTTTCATACAATGTCTCTATATTCGGTTAGTGATGGTACGACGTTTTGTCGATGTATTCGTTTGTTTGCTAGTTGGCTTTACGCTGTTTTAATAATTTTTATTTAGACTGTTCTTTGTATTTTATGAAATTATATCTTTCCATTCCGGAACAGTAATCGAAATTATATCCTTTTAGTCTTAGATAAACAATTAACTAACTGGATGCACAATAACGAAGAAACGTTAACCAAAAAATACCACGAGCCGCATGACAAATACTTCTAATTATTTTTATATTTATAACATAAAATTATTCATATAAAAGGCTACAAAATCAAAACACGAGCACACTTTGTTATTATGACATGTAACGAGTGACTGAATGACAATTCTGCCTTGAACACTTTTTGAGAGAGATTGTGATTTTGACGACCCATTTGGTGTTGCGGTTGAGAGGTGGCTGCAACACCAAGGGTTCCGGGTTCGATCCCCGGGCAGTACAAACATCTGTGTGCATGAACATGTCTGTTTGCATGATGGTCTGGGTGTTTTCTATGTATAATATGTATGTATTTACAAATATATATATATATATATATATAAGTATGTCTATCCGTTGTTTAGTACCCATAATACAGGCTTCACGCTTAACTTGGGGCTAGACGGCGTTGTGTGTTAGTGTATATTTATTTATTTTTTGTGCATTTAAGTAGTAGTAAAGATTCTTATACATTGTCAATGAGAATCTGGTTTTATAAGAATAATATTTATTTTAGTATCTACATTAATAAAATTATGATGAAATGTCCACTTTAAGCGCCGTTTTAATATTTATGAAAATTAACCATTTCTTGTTAAATTTATTTTCCTCTGATATTAATATTAAATTGTAACGAGATCTGTTATGCTCGCTTTATTAACGTTGCATGTTTTAATTAGCATGTAAAATTGCCTCCATCAGATACTAATTAAACCATTTTTTTTACATTTTCCTCTTTTCCAATTTGGTGTGACGGACTATACTATGCTCCTAATATCTAGTGGTTTAATTCAGTTTAGTTGTTTGAAATAACGATTTAGAAACTATGGTTTATTTCATTACAGCCTGAACAAAGGCCTCCCCAAAAACCTGTAGGACCGATCCCTGGCAGCCTATGTTAAGTCGGTCTTACTGTTATATTGAATAGATAATTCTGTATTGTATAATATTCTTATGCCTCTGAGGTATAGTGTTCTAATGACAAAATTTAAATAGCTGTTTTTGGAAGTTAGATACAAATCCCATGAAAAATTCACTAACTTTGATTTACTTCCATTTTTCGCGGGGTTCATTACAGGTTTAATTGAAAATGTAAGAAGCAAAAAGCTTTGACAGGCAATTAAGGCGTCAATGGCTTATTGGTGCGGACTGCTGCCTTTTGATTGAGAGGCCACGAACCAATGTCTTCGAATTTTCATAATTATATATACGTCCGATGCCCTTACGGTGAAGGAAAACATCGCACACCTGTGAAGAGTTTCAAAGGTTGTGCCTGAAGTCGGCCAATGCCCACTGGGCCCACTTGGATGACTAAGGCCTATACAACTATACGGCAGACTCGTGCCCTGCAGGGATTATAATGAGCTGTGAGCTACTTTGTTTGAATTTGTGAGTTACTTTTTATAAAATCCGCTGTCTCTTGGACCTTTTATATTATACAAATAGTCCGAAATAAATCTAGTGACTAGGTCAAGCTCCTCGCATGTATATGTAAGTAAAGCACCAGGGCGAGGTAACTGAGAAGGAGGTCACTCGCTAGGCTCGAGCCCATTGGGCGTCGTGCCAAATCAATTGCGTATAGTGTGCTGTCTCTCCGGTTCAAACTTTACTTGGTTGGATATTATCTGGCTCTTATAACCTATTTCTCGATTGGCATTGCGGATGTGGATCGGCCGACTTAACGCACAACATTTGAATCTCTTCGCAGGCGTGCGCGGTATTCCTCACGATGTTTTCCTTCACCGTAAGGGCGTCTGATAACGTACATGTAAAATTCGATAACATATTGGTACGTGGCGGGATTAAACCTGCGCCCTCTCGATCGGAGGTAACAGTCCACACCCTTGAGACACCGACGGTCTCAATAAGCACTTATGAAAGTCAAAACATAAAAAAAATTGTCTGTCTGTCTGTTTGTTCCGGGTAATCTCTGATACGGCTGGGCCGATACATGAAAGATTTCTTACACTGAAATACCTATATGAGAAGTTTAAAACCATGGATTTTAAACTGATGAACCCAAATTAGTCTAACCGTCTTCAAAGTATAGTTATGTTAAACACATCCCTAAAATCAGTATCGTGTAAGACGAAATGGGTATCACAGCCGCCCTGTGGCTTTCCGGTAACCTTTTACCTATGTTTAATTCATTCAACATTCTGACCCTTTGAAATATTTAATTAAGGGACAGGCCCGCAAGAAAGATTCCTGTGCCCGGTGTTTGCTGGAGTTTTGGGTCTGTTTTAATTTACTTTCCGTTATAAAATCTAATTGTTGTGTTGTACTGTCAAGGACCGACGATATACACAAACCTGGTTTGTCAACTTTTAACTTTAAAATTTTAACACAAGAATAGAACATTTTAAGTTTTAGTTTTTTTTGTTACATAGTGTACAGGCCCGTCAGGACGGTCACCTGATGGTAAGTGACATCATGAAAGAGTGGCATTGAATGAGACCAACAACTGATGGACAATTTTCATTATCCATCAATGCCGCACTGCGCCCATCGCCCGAGACAACAGATGTCAGGTGTCTTATACCCGGTAATTTACTAGCTACAGTGCCTTCATCCTGAAACACAGAAGTGCAAAACATTTCTATTTCGCTCTGCGGTGGTATCTACCTAAACGACTCAGTACCGAGTCTATCACCTAGTAAAACCTTTTCTAGATACGGGCTAAGAGCCCCTCAATGATGAAAGAGACTCGATAAAGCTTTGTCTATCAGTGAATCATATTGCGTCATGGGACTTATCATCGTAAGATGCGAACTGGTTGTCCTACATACAAAATTCTTCCCGTGTATGTGTACATACATTTGTAATATTACAACAAATCGAATGTATTTACATAGATACATTATAAAATTTCGAGAATTTTATTTTCCACTGTACTGACTATCGAGTTTCTTGCCGGATCTTCTCGAAGATCCTACTTATTCCGGACCGGTGGGAGAGTCATAAAAAATATAATAATTATAACAATTGACGATTCGAAAGTATCTGTAACAGATTTATTTCAATGAAGTTTTTTTTTGATATCTTAATTAAAATATCGTATAGCTACAGCTACACGAAATATCACTGTGATGTTGAAACATCATAGACTACAAAGGCATTACATATACTGCAGTTGGTTGTGCAGTAACAATGCGTACTGCACCTGAGTCCGCAATGCAATTCTGTTCGTTGTATTGTTACGAAGTGATTGTTTCTAATGGATAAGGCAATAAAAGTATGAAATTCAATTTTATTAGTGATAATAAATGGTATAGTACCACGTTCATTACACTTCTTATCACCACGGTGATAATTATTTGTTGTATTACTGTGATATCACTTTTATTGGATTTACTGCATAATTGACGGCTATAAGACCATAAGAAACGCATTTTAAACTACAACCTAAAACTAATCCGGTATAGACTATTACTGTCATATATTTTATATTATGTAAGTAAGTAGTTTATTATGAAATTAACGAACTTATGAAGAGGGAACATTGTTTGTTAGCATGTAAGGAAAATTCTTTCATCGTAAAGCTACACTTCTCTAGGTGACAAAAGCATAGCATAGGATTTAAAGTTAAAACTCTTAATATCATTGCGAAATCGGAGCGTGCCGCTAGTTAAAGATACTTATGCATGAACCATGTAAATGTAGTCTATGCAATATTGTTTTTTATATGGAACTGATATATATTTGTAAAAATGTTAACAATAGATTTTTTTCCGAAATATACATGAGAGAATGATGAAAAAACACAGACAAGGTCATTAAAAATCGAAAACCGTTCTTCAATTTCAGTACATAGCGTTTCCAATCAAAATTCAACCGAATAATCAGTATCGCCTAGTAATATTTGCAAGCGGTCAGGTCGCGGCGCCATTCCACTTATGAAACCCAATTTAGGTTGACAAAATCGAAAGATAATCAACGAAGGAAGTGATTACAAAATGTCGGGCCAAGATTGACGACCGTCTGCCGCTGACATCGGCAATCTGAACCGGCGACCCGGACGGGGAACCAGCAAATTGAACCTCGGATTTGGGGTTCCGTATAAAATCCCCCTTAATAATTTCTTTGATAAATAACTGTTAGTTTTATTTAATAAAAATTTAATATCAGCCGTTACATAAATTAACCGAAAACACATACACAAATGTTATATGGATTTGTGGGCTTACGCCTCCCGTTATTAGTATTTTAATTATAGTATTTCAGAACGTAAACGTAAAAGCCTTTTCCGCCAAATGCACCATTGTTTAAGTTCAAGAGACAAAATAGTATACATCTCTAATGTACGAGTAGCTTCATGAATATTATATATGTAACAAAAAAAAAGAAGAAGACAAATGTGTTTAGGAGTAGGTACTGTCGAAATACAAATACTTATGAATAGTTTCGTGATGAATTTATTTTAAACATAGATTCAGCCTTGATTTATAAATTTATACCTGTTATCTTAGCAAAATAAACGATCAAAATAACCGAAGGGGTTTTCGAGATATGGGAAATAAGACGTGCCACAGTCAAGCCTATCGCAAGATTTTTACCGACCTAGAATTAGGGTAATCGATCGTTGGTGGGGTAAGCGGGTAAATGAGTAGCAATTTAGGGGGATCTTGATATCTTTATCGAGCTTTTTTTAAGCTGTAAAAAATGATACCTTGATGACGTTATGGATCTACATAAGTATGATTTTAGCTTCGGCGATGCGTAGGTCATATAAATTAAGCGAGTTTGTAGACATATTTATTTATTTAAATAATATGTTTGTACTGTCTTTCATCCTGTCGTGTACTTGAACCAAGTTTTAAGCTCGATAATGTCGATTTATACGGAAATGCAAGTAGCGTATCATACAAATTTGTGTTGTGTTTTTGTACACACGCGACTGTTCCCACATTGATTTGAGGGTTCGACAAAATGACGCCCTAATCTGTCACTTAAACGTCATTGCATTGACAGCTGTCAAAGTTTTTTTTTTTTTTTCCCCTTACCTATTTAAAAAAATAAACAAGTTGCTTTACTGTTTTTCTTTTAAGACTTTCACGATAAAACGTTAGTTAATCGCACCAAGCGGGATCACAATACGTCAGCCATGTATAAAAACCGCCCTCAGCCGCCATTAGCGACGCACAAAGACGTTACGACAGCTAACACGAGACCGACGCTAATGAGCTGTTAGTGGCCGCAAAAACACCGACGCACTGCCAAATGACAGCGGCTACAAGAATAAGTTCTATGTAAGCACCGGGCTATTAAATAAATTGAGGAAAATTATGACTTAAGTATATTGTATGTGGATGTATTTAAGCCACGAGTAAGGATATTACATTGAGATAGGTTTCACAAAGAGAATTTGGTAAGCTAACAAATTCAATTTAATAACAAAATAAAAGGTTTCTTTTTGTATATAATGCACTAAGAAAAAAAAGACAACCAATTCTGTGTAATTGTTTTGTAAGGCCTTTGCTAAACCAAAGGCTTCCGTTCGTTTTTTATGCATTTTAAATCTGCGTGTGTAAAGTGTCAAGCCTGTTTATATTGATCTGGACGTACGTTAGGCTACATTTTATTTAAGTTGTGTCGTTTGAAATGAGTAATAACAATATAATGGAATATATATTCGACCATTTATTGTTTTTCAAAGAATTTTAAGAAGAAGAGCGTCGGTGGCTTACTGGTTTGGACTGTTGCCTTCCGATCAGGAGGGTGCAAGTTCAAATCTCGTCACGTATCAATGTGTTTTCGAATTTTCATGTACGTTTATCCGACGCTTTTACGGTGAAACAAAACACTGTGTGGCAATGTGTGCCTTTCCACATAGTACAGCATAGATATGGGGCATTTGTCATATTTGAGAATAACAATTATCTACATGTCGTCAACCTGGATATTCTAAGTTGATCCAGATCATATCACACATGAATTTAAGTATAAAGATATTTTTATTTACTTAAAAACATGGTATTTTTGTATTTAGAAATAATATGAATAAAATAAATAGTTGTCATGTTTTACCATTAAAGTAATGCAATGAATGCAAAAAAATAATACGAGTACATGAATGCGAAATACGATAAATAAAAATCTCTGCGTGTGCTATAAATACTAATCTGCGATACAATACATCTCGAACATTTAATTCGTATATATATATATATATATCTGGGGGCACGGCAGTGCCCCCGCCAAGTCGAGCGCGAAGCAAACACTGCCGTACCATCCTTTACAGGATCCATTTCGCCGCATTTTCAGGCCCCGATTTGAGAACCTTTGGATAATACCAGAGCGCTGAAATTTTCGTCATCTAGTAAGATATAATAACTTACTTTAAATCCAAAATTTCAAGTCTGTAGGTCATTTAGTCCCGACGTTAAGCGAAAGCAAAGTTTCGCATTTTCGACAGACACTCACTCACTCACTCATGATCATCAAAATAGAACTAGTACTTCCCATTAACTCAGAAAGCTGAAATTCGGTACAGAGTTAGGGTTTAATGGCTACATAAAGGGAAAACTATGAAAACTTCGAAAATCGAAGATCTGGAGTACCTGGTGACCCTGCTTAGATAACAAAATCATCAAAATAGAACTAGTACTTCCCATGAACTCACAGAGCTGAAATTTGGTACAGAGTCAGGGTTTAATGGTTACATAAAGAGAAACTATAATAACTTGATATCGAAGATCTGGAGTACCTGGTGACCCTGCTTAGATAACAAAAGAGCCCAGCCAAACTATAAGAGATTGACATACCGCCTTTAAACAATATATATTTAACATGGTGGGCCGCTTCATCCGATGTCAAAAAGCGGGGGGCACGGTATATATATATATATATAAAGGGATATATAGGTACTTTTATTATTATAAAGGTAATATTCCAAGTTGAAATCTTGTATGTATGTTTGAGTTTGGTATTAATATTATACGTTCGTCGGTATTGTTTGTTGAGTACTTTTTTCCTTTTTTAAGCTCTTTCTAATGAGTGCAAAACAAGGGAAGGTTTGTTTTAATTTCTATTGCACTGCGTTGATTAAATATTTTTTCCTAGAAATTTACGAGTAAAACTATAAAGATATTTGGATTAAAATGTTTTCTTATGTTTGTTAACGTAGAACTATCGACCGAACAGGTTTGTATGATTCTGAGACCCTTTACCAGATTAATTAATTAAGTAGACGCAAAGTGTATGCTACTTAATAAAATGAAGTAGTTATCGTGTCATTATGTTATTACAAGTTTTATATAAATATTGCTCATACTGCTTGAGAGAGCTTAAAATTTCAATTCTATAGCTAATAAATCTGTACAGTTAGCAGTTCCGAGACAGGCCAACACTTCAAACTTTTAACTACGAAACTTCTAGATGTATAGTTTTATACAATCTCGACAACTCCGAACGCCGTCTGCGGGGGTTCCTGTATTGCGAGCTGGGGAGTAAATTCTACCGTTCCGTAAGGAAACTGTAAAATTCTTAATACAAATGCAAGTTTCAAGAAAATTAATCTTATATAAAAATAATAAAAGATGTAATTTCCTTATATTGTTCCGTTGTACAATAGGTTTTCTGTAGTGTCCGGATTTATTTAGTATTGACGGTTACATATATCGTAAATCTCTTAGTCTTATTTAAGTTCTGAGGTTTCCCTTTGGCCGGTTTATTTTATTTGTGTGTAACATATAACTTACACATAAATAAATACATGCAATACATAAACATATCCCAATGGAGGTAGGTTTCAACTACCTATGTCCACTGGGATATGTTAAGACGAAGGTACCTATATAAACTAAATAAATAACAAGTACACAAATCAAATTCCGAATCAGTAATCCGTGTATTTGACTCACAGCCAGACCTATTTCTTGGCATTCGCCAGTCGCAGGCTTAGTTTAGCGTCAATAGGAACTTATGGTTCGCTGGCTAATGCAATTTTACTGTTAGATTTCGCAGTAGTGCACTTGAAATTCTGATGTAGGTTGTAACTTAGATAAGCATTTATAATAGTATTTTAGTACCTATACGATTATTAAGGGTCAATTCTTATCCTTTTCCGCTGAGCACGATTTTGAACTTGCCTCCTTCAGGCAATTTTCAACCGTCGTTATCGAAATATCTGATTGGCAGGCTATTGGTAAGCTTCATCATGTGGTTTAAATAGTATCATTGTAGTTGATTTGCCCTAACTTTATTTGAGATAAAAGCTATTTTGAAACAGCCCCCTAGATAACTATTCATTTATAACCATGTCTAAGTTTGCCACGTTCGTAGCTTAGCATACATAGGTGGGTTTTGTTTAATATGTTTGGTTTTGTAATAAACTCAATGTTATATATGTATAATGCTCATTACATTGTATCTCATGTATGCCTATAACCTCTCATTAAAAAAATAACGTCTCCAGGCCGGCACTTTTAAAAATACTTTGAAAACTGCCGGCTTGGAGACAATTTTTTACTCATATGATAGCTATTTACTTACAAAAGGCTTATTCTTTATCTCGACATAAGAAATATCTTAACTTCCATAAAAAGGGACACAAAACGAAATAGAATACCTTAAAAAAGTAATTAAGGGAACGTACTTAATTGTAGCTTATCGTGAGCTATCGGACGATTTACGAAACCCTTTAGGAGGACAAAACAAACCTCTCAGATAATAAACCAATAGATAAAAATGTCTGCACAGAAAAAAGGGTTTGACCCCAATTCTTGTGCCTCCCTAGATAACAGGCTGATAACATTAATCAAAGCACATAACTCTGGCAGAGGATCCCCAATTTCCTGGTTGTTGACCCTTTAATTTGCTTAGTTTAAACGATTTTTTAAACATGATGTTTATGAATACGTGATTATATTTGATTTGATTGTCATGAAACGCAGATAGGAAAAGTGATGATTTTGTACAATAAAATCTACGTTTTCGAAATTTTATACATTAATTTGGCATTAAAACGTAACGTTCCGTAAAGTAAGTAACGTTACGTTTTAGGACCAAATAAAGTTTTTTTACATACAATCACATATGTGTTTATATTTATTTACAAATATATATTTTCGATTTGTGAGAGCTTTTTATTAAGTCCGTAGTTGGTCAAGAAATTTAAAACATAAAAAGTCATTTATTGTAAAGATTATTCTAATCATTAATTTCAAAATTAAGTTATTATCTGCCATCATTCCTATGGATTAAGAACTGTTAAAAATAATACCATAAATAACTTTAAGCGTATTAAGCATATTCTTGACTTTTCTCTTTTATGAATTCGGAGGTTAGTCGTCCAGAAATTTAATATACAGAAAAAAATGAGCAAACGCAATATTATTCTGGTCAAATAACTTTCCAATATTTCCCGGCGCGAGGTCTAGTGTAAAATGAGATTGTAAATACGAGCTAGTTGATTGAAATTCGACAAGGAGAAAATTTGAGTTTGGTTTGGGGCGTCTTCAGTTATCGAACGCGATTTCTACAGCTTTGTTGATTTTAGCATTTTGTTGCTAAATATTTTTAAATCTTTTTAGGTAAAAGTTAGCAAATAATCAGACTAATAATTAGTCTACTCGATATTGATAATTCTGTCGCCCAAAATACACAAGTAAATCTGAAGACTGGACGCCAGGATTATTGCTTATGACTTATGACGTTAATATAAATTAATAATTATCTAATGACATTAAATTCAACGCCATCTATCCCCAGTTAGCGTACCTAAAGCTTTTATTACGGGTACTATTTTTGTAAATACATACATATCTATACTAATATATAAAGCTGAAGAGTTTGTTTGTTTGAACGCGCTAATCTCAGGAACTACTGGTTCGTTGATTTCGAAAAATTCTTTCACTGTTAGATAGCTTATTTATCGAGGAAGCTATAGGCTATATATCATCACGCTACGAGTAATAGAAGCGGAGCAGCATGAAGAATGTTTCAAAATCGGGGGTATTTTTTAATACTTGAGCTTCCGCTGCGTACGCTGCGTAAACGGTTAAGTTTCACAAAAGTCATGTATGAGAGATTGTTCTGCTTTTAATGGTCTACAAAAAAGTCCGCGACAGCATATGTCTATCTTTTAAGGTTAGCTCACTATAACATATTTTTGCTAAAAAAAAAATCTGAAATTGACCCCGAAACCTTCAAAGTTGGAGGGAGGGGAAATCGTATGTATAGTGATAAATGCAAGTACCGTGTTATCCCGAATTTAATGCGAGCGAAGCCGCGGGCAAAAGCTAGTTATAATATAAAAACGCCCAGACCAATACAAACAGCCATGTTTATGCATACAAAAGTTTGTACTGCCCGGGATCGAACCCTTGGCTTAGTAGCCGACGTCTCAACCACTACGACAAGTGGGTCATCAAAATCAAATTTAAAAGTTAATATCACTCACAGACTCAAAGTATTTAGCTATTACTTTACAAATGCGATCTTAAATGCGTGCATCTGCATCAAAAAATAAGAAACCCGCTTTGTACGTTTCTACATCAAGCTGAATACGAACCGAGAAATAAATGAATATTTTTAGTTTTATGCGCCGCTTCAAAAAGTGGTATTCAATACAACTGGAAGCTAAAAGAAACAAAACCCGCTCTAAACTGCTACGCACATTTCAATAAAGCTGCCGCATGTATAAATAAAAACAAAAAATGGTCACAGTCAATGTTAGGATTCAGTTCCCGGTATTTTGTATTTTAGCAACGTACAAATACTACGTGATATATTTATGTGCGTTGTCCATTTGCATATGAATACTAATAGAATACGAACCCTTATTTACACCTTAATATTGTTCTGATGAATAGACGATCCATTTGGTGTTACGGTTGAGACGTCGACTGCAACACCAAGGGTTTCGGGTTCGATCCCCGGGCAGTACAAACATTTTTGTGCATGAACATGACTGTTTGTAATGGTCTGGTAATTTTCTATGTATAATATGTATGTATTTACAAAAAATATATATATATATAAGTATGTTTATCAGTTGTCTAGTACCCATAATACAGGCTTCACGCATAACTTAGGTCTAGATGGCGCTCTGTGAATGTCAGTGGATATTTATTTATTAAATTGCTTGGCAAGCTACGCTATGAACGCCCCCGGCCCGATGGACCGACGACTTGCGAAAGGTTGCTGGTGGAGGTGGAGGAAAGCGGAGGACCGGGATATCTGGCGCAAAATTGGGGATACCTATGTGGATTGCGATAGGTTGATGAAGAGATGAAGAATCATTAAATGTAATAAAGGCGGGTGTTACGCTACGTGGTGATCTTAAGTTCTTTTAATTACCATGTCTTTAAAAAATCTACCGATAAAAATAAATGAAGTTGGTTTTTGTTTTTATAATATTAAAAAAACCTTTTACTACCTTCATAGGTTTGGATATACTCGCACGGTTTACCAACTTTATTTTTGATTGTTTATTCCGGCTTATCTTTGAAACGGCTTGAATGATTTTGACAGGACTGCCACTGGCAAATAGATAAACTTTTTTTCTAAATATATAAATGTATTGTACATTAAACCAGCATATATATGTTTTTGTGATATATATGTTTTTGTGAAGCAATTCAAGAATCCGTATCTCATTAGTATCAAAGAGATGTACGGTCTAGTTGCAGTTTTATTTATTACACCATTTCCCGTCTCCCGTGTTCCCGCCTTTGAGAAGGTGATTTAGGTGTTTATTAATATAGTGACAGACCGCGGCTTTGCCCTGACTAATGGGCCAGGGAAACTGCAGTTTAATGTCATTGTATGTCTGTAAAATAATGTTTGTTGCATTTGAATATTAGTTTGTGTTTATAACATAAATTCTCATAGTAATTGTGCAGTAAGTTGGTGTTTCTTCTAGTTATGGTTTATTCCAATCTTTAGCAAAGTTTTCTGCATTACTTATGTTTTGGCTATTCGACGTCAGGAATCCATACCCAATAGAAAATCTATTTTTTCGCTACACGCGTGAATAGCATAAACTGATTGTGAAAATCCTGATGAAAGATGTTGATAGGCTTAACCTGTAGAGATATGAACAAACCAATTCCATTTGTGGTGCATGCTACCGCAAAGCGAATGAGGCTCTGGCAAACGTCAATACGTACTCTATGGTATTCTTAAACCTTTCAACCTCAAATGTGGTAAGAAAAAGTAACTGTAACAACCTAGACCGGAATGATCATTTTCTCAAGAGACTAGTTCGGTTTCTTGCTGCAAAATCACAGTCCACTGCAGGCCATGGTTCTCATATTAACACAGACATCGGTTGTCGTTATATTAGCTCCAAAAACTAGGGTGTCGCCCCTGCTGGCGTTGTCGTGACTCTGCAATACGCTGTTGGTTCTCTGCTTTTCTTTCCAAACATACTAGATTCCTTACCTTTACCCGTAATGCCTGAAGCTAAGGTTGGAGTCCCACTGAGACGCCATAAGACTCATTTTGTAAAAACTCATGGCGAATAGCTAATTGCGCCTATATATCTATTGAAGTTGTCATCTCCGACTACGACTACGGAACCCTAAAAATAATACGATCTCCATTCGACTGCTCTAATGACCGACGAATGCGTTGGCGATCGCCATTATTTAAGGTTTTAAAATTGTTTTAATTACGTACATGAACGTTACATGAATTAAGTATATATATCTCTTTTGTAAGCTAATTCTTTAGAGGAAATATACCAAGAGCATTCTGCAAACATTGTGTCATTTCCTGGCATCGCATATCCCTTTGCTTTTAATTTAGACAGCTATTAATATTATGAGGTGATGACTTGTTTTGAAGACACTACTTCAAGAAGTGACGATAATATGTGTAGGTAAAAGAAGAAAAAAATTGTCTTTAAATTAAATCAGCTGTACATTTTACTCTCAAACTAGTCATACTTACCTAAACAACTACTTAAGTCCATTGGAATTTCAACCATTACCCGCTACGCTTGTACAGTGCGCCTTTGTAAATAGTATACTAATAAAACAAAAAAATATGTTTTTTTGCGGTCTAATTAATTGAAGTACAGCTTGCTTGCTATTTGCAAGTAACTATCCGCTTGAATGCCGCACGCGCGTAAACAATAGATGATTTTTCACGAGTTAACATATTACATACGACCGCAGTGCCTACAACAATATCCAATACCGCCATCTATTCAACCTATCGCAGTCCACTGCTGGACATAGGTCTTCCCCCATTTTGCGCCAGATATCCCGGTCCTCCGCTAATACCGCCATAAGAATGTATTATTCAACCATGCCCTCTGTCGGCTACGGTAGAAATTAACTTCAATCGAGGATCTAACATGCGTACATTTCTTAATATTTGACGTTAAAACGTTTCGATGTCGTCTTTGTTTATAATTTTGTCAAATTGTTTGTGCGTTTCGTAATCTCAATAAGCCAGTGAATCATTTGTTAGCATCCGCCCATTGGACACTCGGAACAAGCTAATCGCGGTAACTGCCGGTCGTTAATGCTCTCTGAAATAGTTTTACGGCTTAGTAGAACGTTATTAAAACTCCTCGGGCATTTTAAAACGTTTTTATTGTTTGTTATATTACCTTTTTAGTGCTGGAAACAGAAAAACATACGGGTTAATTTGAAAATTTGTTTCCAATGTGGTTAACTCTTTGTCTTTGTTTTATAGAGTTGAATTTGAAAACGTAGGTATTTATGGAATAAAATCTTTTGATTAATTTAGTTGGCTAAATATTTTTGTTAAGAAATGAGTAACTTGTTTATTTTGAAACATACTCGTATTAAATTTGGCATCTCATGATATTTTCACTCAGATCTGTCGACAATTTCGAACTGAGTTCCCGTTGACGACGGTTTTGTCGACATTGGTTTTGACACAAGTCCAAACCGATTCCGTCCTCAATTGGCGGCTAATTGCCTCACCTTGCCTAATCTCTAACCTACCGTCTCCTAATCCTTGTTTTATCTTTTTCAGAATTCTAAAAACAGCGTTGCGCGTTAAACTGTGAAAAACATCATGGCGGCGGCGTTTGCGCGCCAATTCAAACGTCAAGTCGCGCGCCATTTTGCCAGCGCGGGCGTCGAGCGCGCTACGAATTCGAATAGCTATTTGTGATTCAACTGTGACGCCGTGTCGTGATGTGATATTGTTGTTAGTGTTGTGTAGTGTTAAGTGTTGAATATGGCTGAGGATCGGTCGCGGCGGTTGTCGCAAATATTTGACCCGCTGGCGAGGTTTACGGACCACAGCGGGGCTGGGCAATCGGCTAGTACGCCGAACAGTCCGCGATTACTGCCGCGGCGGTCTAGAGAGCCGCCGCCACCGCCCCCTAGGTAAGTTGAAACAGCCTACTTTTTTAAAGTATTTAAACTTACATGATGCCTTGATAGCGTCGGTGGCTCATTGGTGTGGACTGTTGCCTTCCAATCTGGAGTATGCAAGTTCAAATCCCGCCACATATCAATACATATTCGAACTTTCGGAATTATATGTACAAATGCTCTTACGGTGAACTAATACATTATGAGAAAACCGGCGCACACCTACGATTCAAAGGGTATGCGTGAAGTCGGTCAATCCCACAGATTGCCCAATACAGGAGATGGGGCAAGCCGCGTTTTTAAGTGCGACAAATGTAAGCTCAACGAGCATACTACTGGCTGCCAGTTTACGCTCTGTGAGACGAGTCAAGACCCACGAATATTAGAAGAAATTACCGTTTTTTCCCAAAATGCCATCCTGTGCAATTGTAACATGCCATCATCGCAATGAATCAGTAAATTTACCAAGAAATATAATAACTTTTCACAGGTAAGAACCAAAAAGAAATTGCGACACTGGTACTGCCTATACACTTGGCGGCTTGTCCAGTCTAATTGTATATTCAGATGTCTGTGGTCAATCCGCACTGGGCTCGTGACGACCAAGGCTATACACCCTTGACGGGTAGGCTCTTGTGCACTCTTGCCTCGGTGGAACATCTATAATGAGCTGATGATGCCTTGATGAAACTCAATAACTGCCACTGTAGCTGGTCTGAAAACGACGATGATTCCTGCTATGCTGGAAGACATGTTAAGGCGTCCGTGGTCAGGGTTACAATCTAAGGATGCAATCTTTAACACCCTTTACTGTAGGTATAAGTCTCGCGTGGCGAGTTTCAGCCAAGCTATCGTGAATTCTTGTGCCCTGTACATTATAGGCTGATATGATGCCTTAATGGCATTTCTGGAATTGACGTGCTTTATATTCAGCTAGTCGTTGGTTTCGATATACATGTATTTTTTATGTTATAAGTATACAGGACGGTCTGGACGCTCACCTGATGGTAAGTGATACGCCAGACCATTGACAGACATATAAGACGTCAAAGGTAGTTTACTATAAAGAAAGAAAGGAAGTAGCTTTCCTGAGGCATTAGTCCTAAACTCAAATGTAAAACAATGCACTAAATAACATTTTTTTTTGGAAATTTTCCTATTTAGTCATCAGTATTTCGAATCATTGAAATTACCGGGAAAAAATATCTATATTAAAACTGTGTAGCAGACACGCTAATTCATATTTCTCAGGTGTTTGTATGATATGTAATAAGAGTTCGCGGTATACATAGTGTATACAACATCAAACGTCTTGTCATTCGAAATTGGATTCTAGCATTATGGCTATAGTACCTAATTACAATGAGCTACTATAGTCAAAATTGACATTTACTATTCAAAATATGTATTAGGAACAATTGCATTTGACCATGCCTGAAAATTAAAATGGCTTATTAAAGCCATAGGTCATCCAAAAGCGAGTTAATGCTATAATTAGTATTGTTTATTGAAATATACTATTTCGAAAATAATCCATTCCGTCAAATTGCTTTATTATACCTATTTACCTGTTGGTTTTTATGGTTGCTCTGATTTATGAATTAAATTGGCCAGAAAAGCCTTGTGTTTTGTTTCTGTTATATATTTGTAAGTTACTTTTATGTTATTAACCCAGTTGGTTAAAGGTATTTCCAATAACTAATTTTTGGATTAAGATTAAAACACTATACTCGCAGAAGATTAAATTAACGGTACTCTTATTGCGGTGCCAAACCATGGTGTTAGCGGAAATAATTCATCATCATCATCATACAGCCCATTATGTCCACTGCTGAAACGAAGGCCTCCCTAATGATTTCCACGCGGACCGATCCTTGCAGTTGACATCCATCTGCTACGAAATAATTATTGAAAATTAATTATTTAGCGCATAATTATATGCGGTTTTATCAACACAAAATCAGTTTGAACCGAGTCGTTAATATATTTTATTTAAATGATGATGAATGAATTAAGTAGTGCTCTTTGTGTTTCCTTAATTAATTACTTTATCGAAATTATTGGACTGAGCAACTTTGAACTCGTACTGCTCAATATTCAATAATTGTAAAATCTCATTAATTTATATTTGAACATTTAAAGAGCCTCTTGCCGTCCCTATATAACCTTTTCATCAACCTTGAAAAAAAAATGCCAACAAAATCAAGTTCTAATATGTCGTAGCAGACTGCAGTAGTTTTCCGCTAAAAATACATTCAAAACTCTAGACCCATAAGCTAAGCCTCCAGGAATATCAGTAGAATTCTCTCTCTCGCTCTCTCAACTTGTTGCAACCCACTGCATGGACATAGGTCTCCCTCATTTGCGCCAGATTATCCGGTGCTCCGAATTAACAGTAGGTAACCTAAGTAAATGAGAAATCATTAAATCTTTTTCATTAGGTATTGTACTGTAAGGCTGAGAAGGATTAATACTTGGATTATAGGATGTCCAACGAATCTCGAGAATTGTTACTTACCAAAATAATGTTTCAAAAGTTTCACATTTTTAATGAAATGGAGGCTGGTATCGAGTTTGTTAAAAACATACTCGAATTGTTGTTAATCAATGAATCCCTAATTTTCCACTATTGTAGGCATATACCTTTCCCTTCTTTACCTTTCTTACCTGGTGGTAGACTTGATACTGAGTCGTCTGCAAGGTGTCACCGCAGTCCAGATAACGTCTTTGAATTTAGTATTACAAATTATTGGTTTTGAATAAATAATTTAAAAACAAATCAAAATTAGCAAGAACTTCATTACTTTTGATGTTGCTATTGAAATTAATTAAAACCTAAATTTAAAGTTTGTGAATGCAAGAAAAGGTACAAGAATTGAAACTAGCTAAAATATGCGATGTCCTGAGACGCACAAAGACTTGGTCCCGAAAAGTCTGATTCCGTTTACAACTTTTTTCTGCCAAATTCAGCATCATTTGGCAGTTGAAAATCTAGCCTTTAAAATTCAATAGCACCATATAGGTGTACACATAAAAATATTGTCTATATTGTTCATAAAGTAGATAGTAGTCGAAATATTGTAAATTCAAATTAATGAACTGCACCGAATATTTATGGACGGACAGCGCAGGCTTGGCGATGCATTTTTGAAGCGTCCATTCGGAAATATTTTACGATTCCGATTTATTATGTTGACACTGTTAATGTGTCTACATTGCTGTCCGTACAAATTTACAACGTTTATATTGTTTTAATAGTTTAAAACGTATCGCTGTGTGCTTTTAAATTAAATCAAAGTTCCGCTAATGGAATTAATGTTTATGTTGTTTTTATTACTTTTTATTACAATATTTTTGAAAATTCATCACAGATCAGCTTGGCTCTTGGGGAGCAAATGGACTTTATTTTATAGCCAATTTTGGTAATGGAAATATTATATGTGCACTACCAATCCGGTAGCAAACGGATGATTAACAGCAAGTTTAATCAAAAAGCGGTTGCCAGCAATTGTCTAACCTTCCAATATTTTCTAATAAATATAAAATTGGTTTCTTCGTAAAAATACGTGTCGCAGTTTAGTAAAAGCTAACACACTAATGACTCAGTTAAATATAACATTTCTACTAAGTTAATAAGTGTTACGGATTGTCTGAAATTGTATTAGAAGCGTTCGT